>CAKALU010033257.1:0-18418 GCA_916700995.1 Hozukius guyotensis | reverse complement strand
GGGTGATTAGTGCCACAGAAGAGAGGCAGCAGCTGGAAAAGGAAAAGCACCATTAATGATGCTGCAGGAAGGCCTAGAGGCCAAGTCAGGACATCGGTTAGCTTAAAATGTAGCAAATAAACATTAAAGTACAACTTTTTGCCTCATTTTCAGGCAGAAATCACGACAAAGTCATTTTTAAATGTATTATCATTATTCTTTGTTATTATTGAAAAGGAAAAAAGGGTCTTTAAAGGAATATTAAAGGACCGAATTCGAATATTTATAATGGACAAAGCAAACACTGTTAACTTTTCCCGCTTGGGCCGGAGTCGATGACATTACTCACTCCCATCGCCATTGCTCTCTCTCTCTCTCGCTTCACCACTCACTTTCTGGCAAAATTGGGCAAAATTAGCTTTGAATATTCGTTCTAAAAAAACACAATAGTACGAACTATTTGAAAACCTATTTTTGCGCATTATGTCTATGACACCGTGTCCTAACTGTCCTTTCGCTCGCTTTGAAAGCCCGCAATGGACGAGGAACGCCTGGTTCGTGGAGTTGAAATGAGGAGTTATCTATCTATACCTCCTCATTTCATTACAAAAACCCGGATAAGGTAGCAGCTGGCTGGAGGGAGATCACCAGGGAGCTATATTGTAAGTCATTTCCAGTAATCATCAAAATATTAAACGTGTGTTTTCTGTTTAAAAAGTACAAACTTTGGAAGAAGCAAGTACTGCTCCCCCATCTTTTAAGTGGTTACGTCTCCAGTCTGATCTCGAGCACACAGCTGATACGTACGTGATTTGTACGTACACGCTTAACACACGGGAGAGGCTTCAGTTGGTTGCAATCTGCAACCTCACCGCTAGATACTACCAGATCCTACACACCTTTAACAAGGCTCCTTTAGCCTCGAAGCCTCTGCCTGGACAGGCCAGTGTATATGTTTGATTGACAGCTGAGGTGGTCGGGGTGTTCCGTGACCCAAAAAATGAATTTCAGCTATGTTGCCAGAGTAAATGTTGTTATCATACTTTATCACATACTTTATTTTGATAGGTGCCCCCATAGTATTCAGATAGGGACAGATATAAAATACCAAGAGGCTCCTAACAGTTGATAGCTGTTATCGTCCAAACTCCAGTGCACAGCAGCTCCTCACCTGACAGTATTTTAAATGGATTTTATTTTTTTTTTCATGAAGTTGTCCTCTAGTGTCACAGAAACTGATGAGTTGCAGATTTTGGTACATTTATATAAGTTTTTCATCTATGTAGTTATCATAGTTTGTAAACCTAAATCAAACAATTACTGAGACACTTTATAATAACATAAACAAAAGGTGTGCAAAGATGCTAATGAGCTTTATGCCACGTTAACCTCAATATGGAAGGGTTGGCTCACCTAAATTACAAAAAAAAGATGAATTTTGTTTGTGATGTCTAGAGCTGGAAAGGCTTGACAGGGCAATTTCTGAAGAAAGCGGAGTGTGCTTTCCTTAGCTGAAACCATTTTTTAGAAAGCCTCCTTTAACCAGCCTGCTCCAAATTGAGGGTTAGTGTGCAAACACAAGCTAGAGCTACAGTGTCTGTCAGTTATGTTGAATTGCAAAAGTCAACACTTTCCAGTAAATTGTGTCTTTTTTACACCCCATGGCAGTTTCAGTAGGCGTTTTCAAAGTATAACCTGTGGTTTTTCTGCTTCTTTAAAGTGTAACTAAACCCCCAAACCTCTTTTTTCAGCTGAAAACCAATGTATATTTAGTAGTGTTACTGATAGACTCAGGTCTAAATCTTGTGCAAACTCTGTACATTAGTGCAAAGTATTTGAATACTACATATTGTGTTATAAATATGCATATAGTGACTGCCCTCTACTGGTTGAAACCCGGCTATTGCAATTGAATTTAGCTACTGGCTGATCTGGAGGCAGCTGACGTATATGGAGGCAGCTTTTGTCACCAACCCCCGCCCCAAACCAATGTCAGGCTAGTGAAGAGTTGCTAGCCAGCTAGATAACTAGCCAGCCACTAAATGAGTATTAACAACATCATGCTTCATCCACACACACACAGTGTAGGAAAGCACATTGCTCTCGCCAGATCAAGACGAGACACCCCAGGCAAAAACATGGTTTTTCATGCAATCAATTTTGAGATTTTGGACTATTTAGCTTCCATAATATGTCTTTTTTCAGAATAGTGGAAAGAAAACATCCAAAATACACATCAAGGTTTTTATTTTAATACACATTGTCTATTGGCATCTGTAGATTTCTCCTAAACTCACCAAAAGTTAGCATTAGATAATGCCACATTTTAATATTTAAACATCAAATTTAAAAAAAAAATTAATACAAAAAATTACTAATTTTCCTTATTTACTAATTTTTACCTTATATATATATATATATATATATATATATATATATATATATATATCCTGGAGGTTTTTACAGAGGGATAGCCATAGCCAAATCATAGCCTGATTTACATTACATTTTATTCCTAAAAACATGGCGAAAGTTGATTTTTTTTACGGCTGTTGACAGTGTTTCTGATTTATGGAGTGATAATAAGAGATATCCAAAAACCCCTCAATAAAAACCTTTGACTCTAATGTCAACAAAATTAAACTATATTTTTGAACCTGGCTTTATCGAATGTTCAGATTTCTGTTCTGGAAATGTATGCAAATTAGCACATATTTAATAATATAATGCCTCATTTGCAAGTTTAAACATAAAATTTCAGAAAACTTGTAATACTAAAAACAACTGTGTTATTATAAGTAATCAACTGGGGAAGTTTCATGGTGATATCTATATTTGTAAAAAAAAAAAAATGTACCCTATTCAGCTGTAGTGTCTCCCATTAATAACACTGATTCCCCAAACCACAGAAAAAAAAGAGTGTAGAGGCACTTCAGCCAAAACTCTTGGGTTTAGTTACTCTTTAACATATTCCACCCCATTCTGAGTCCCATCAACTTTGAAACCAAACCTCCCCCCTCTTTGTTGATTAGGCCAGAATAGACGATACAATATATGCACAGACACACACCAAATCAGGACAAAGCCTTTACTAGAGGGAGTTAGAACACAAATGGAGACTAGAAAAAAAGTTTGTAACCCAGTTGTACTGAGCTCCGTATATCCTCTGACTCTTTTCTATCTCTGGCTTTATCTATATTTGTCTCCCTCTCTTTCTGCCTCTCCCTTTCTTCCACTTCCTCTTTGTCTAACATTTCTTTGTTCAGTCAACTGTAAGCTATTTCCAAATGCCACAGTCAGTGGCATCAGTGGCAAACTAAATCTTGCACACATTGTTCTTGCATGCACTGTTTGCTTCATTGCACAAGAAAGATTATCTACACACACATTGCAGCCCAAAAAATGTCATGTATACTTTAACGATGGAAGAATCAGCGATTTGTGAATACAAAACCTTGAAATATAATGAAGCATATGCACGTATTTATGGTGTAACAATACACATGTTTAATTTGTGTTAACCTGTGAATCTGTGAGTATTTATTCATTTATTTGCTCTCCCCAGTATGCTCCCCTCGCACCGTTTCTTGCAGTATACTCCATTTCAGCTATTCTTATCTGTAGCCTGTGCTCTGCTTCTCTAATGACCTGACATCTCCACAGGGATCATTAAAGTTTCATCTGACCTAATCTAAAACTTGAAGTCCCCTTAAGCAAGGCACTTGTCTGCTCCAGTGAAGCTGCTCAGTGTCCATCAGTAGGGAATGTGGCTGTACTGAGAGGACGCTCGTAGGTGTCAGCATGTGTGTGTGTGTGTGTGTGTGTGCGTGTGAAACACAATGCTGCGGGGAGAATGCTCATTTAAACCTATTTTAACACAAAAATAATAATGTCATCCCGTGGGTATTGGATTGAAAGCAGAGCGTGGTGATGAGACAGTGTGGTGATTATGCAGCAGTGTTATGTTTGGCTTTTGGAACTGGCAACGAAAAACAAACACAGCACCCACCTACCACTGTGTTGCACGGCGATGGCATGCGTGAAGACAGGGAGAAAGAGCAACCTAGTCGGCAGAAAAAAATGTTGGCATTGTACATTTCTGCAAACCAACGTTGAATGACGATGTTTCCGAACCAAAAATTAGGCTTGCAGAAACGCACAATGACACGTGGCTAACGTTGTGAAATGATTGATTAGGTTTAGGCAACAAAACTACTTGCATTAAGCTGCGGTGCGTAGATGTGGAGCAAATATGATTTAAAAAAGTTATTTTTATAAAACGGTCACTATATCCTGACAGTAGAACATGAGACAGGCAGTCTGAAAAAAAAATGATGTGCCTCTGTGGAATTTGCAAGATTTCACAGCCCGGAGGAAAACAAGCAGTCAGAGCCGAGCTGGAGCCTTGCCGTCTCTGAGCAGCTGTCAATCACTCGCAAACTCCGATCAAACGGTCAAACTAGGCAGCGCTTATTAAATATTAATTAACATTCTATTACTGTAATGCCTATTTCTCACATAAATTGTTTTCAGAATCATCTTGTAGTGTACTGTTTAGCTGTAAAATGACAAAGTTTGTGACCCGGCCGCCATGCTGATATCAGTTGAGGAAATACCAAGCACCGCCCACCAGCCGGAGCAAACTTTCTAACATTCTAACTTTACCATCCAAATACCCCCAGTAAACTAACACGTGCTATAAAAAGTACTGCTCTTGGTCTTAATTAAAATTTAACAGAGTCAGATTAATGCTGAGATTATTTCTTATCTCCAGAGCGGCTCCTCCTCTGATACATTCTTGTGTAGACTCAGGGCTGCTCAGGTTACAGCTAACCACATCTTCTTCTGCAGAGAATAAAACATGACACTGTCTTTTGCTGAGGTCTGAATCGTGTCCTTTTCTGTAGAAGCAGCTTGTAAAGAAATTCCTCCCTCTGAAGGTTAACCTTCATCTGAAAATCAAAGAGACAGGAAGGAGCTCTGGGCAGAGAGTATCTTTGTCAGCTGGAGAGTGAAAACTCTTAACGTTTATTGGAGATACTGTAGGAAGACTACGGAAGCCCATAGGGGACTTTATTAAAATGATACGCCAATCTCATCTTCAGTTAGGACGTCAATCATTCTCTGTAGGCGGGACACCATAGGCTAACTACCGATACCTGACTTTCTCCTCAGGTTGGTAGGTTAATGAGGAAGTGGCGTCATAACTGATGAGAGGACTGACAGATTGCATTTTCATTTTGACACTAAAAGAGCGTGAAAATGTAATAGATGCAATGGGAGCGTTGTTTTGCTTATTACACTTGAATATTTTCAACTGCACAGCAGGTTAAGTCTTTGAAAATGAAATGACAACTGTTGTTTTCATTTTCATTTTGAAATAGTTAGAAGATTACATTTTCATTTTAATCGTGACTTAAAGGCTACATTGTTTATACTGCATTTTAATCTTCAAATTTGATTTAAAAGGTACTATATGTAACATTTTACATGTATTAATCACTTTATATTGCCAATGTGTAAACGCATTGTAACGTAACTTAAAAACTGAGACCTTCCCCGACTTTCTCGGTTGCCTATAACAGCCTGTGGACTGATTTCTATGTAAAGGACTCGGGACTGTTTTGCCGGGAAAACCAAAGAATATGACATTTATGCACGCTCCCGAGTGCCGTGACTCTCTTCAGCTCCCCTACAGCGCTAACAGTGTGTAACTAACTTAGCAAAATACTGTCTTGAGTGCTTAAGCTAAGGTTAGCCAGTTTGCTGTAACTTATATGTGGCATGGATCTGCCATTACTTGATTCGTAACATAATAAAGTAATTTGCAAACTGCAAGCGAGTTAGTATCATGGAGCCAATGGTCCAAATAAAATGTAGGAGCATTACAGAACGATATGTAAGGGATAATGCCCAACGAGGTGTCCATTTTCAGGAATTAATGGACAGTGTGGAGGGATGTCAGGATGCTGACATTGCAGTTAACGGCCACAGGTGTCATTAATAACAAGGATTTCCTTTCCATTTGAATATTGTCCACTGTGCAGCAGGTTAAGTTTTTGAAAATAAAATGTCGAATGCCGTTTTTCATTTTGATTTTCCAATTTTTAGAAAATTGCATTTTCATTTTGACTTAAATATTGCTGTAAATGTATGTAAAACATTTTTGAAAACAAAATGTATGTAAAACACTTTGCAAGTATGTATATGTAAAATCTGGTTACATATTGCGTTTTAGTTTTCAAATTTGAATTAACATTTGAATATTATCCAGTGGCGTACGACTTTGAAAATTAAATGTCAAACAGCTTCCCCATTTCCATTTTAATATGATCATAGAATGCTCATATGAGCGTGTGAGAATGAAAATGCAAATTGGATTATTGCATTTTCATTTTCATTAATCAAATAACACATACTGGGCTACTGTAGAAACAAGGCGGTGCAACATGGTGGACTCTGTGGGGAGGATCCGCTCTCTATGTAGATATAAACGGCTCATTCTAAGGTAACGGAAACACGATTCTTAGTTTCATGTGATTATACACTAAAGGAAACATATTTATCAATATTATATTCCATTTCAGACAATAGATCCCCCTAATTGTTACACACTGTTCCTTTAATAGACGTTTATATAAATGAAAATCTTCGAGATTGCCACTTTAACAACCTGATATGACATTCTTTATCTAACTGCAATATACTGTATTTTAATTATGACAAATAGTTGATTAATTCTGCAAGTCGTATGGACCAGTGGCCTGTCTGCTGACTGAGTGGAGCGGCCTATTGTGAAGACATCAGTCACAGAAAGACAAGGTGCAGCTGCAGATTACAGAGAGGTAAAGCGCAGCGGTGCAGACAGCCGGTTGAATAAGCGAGCTGTGCCTCTGCGGATCAACGTCACCAGCAGCACAGATCTGAAGCTGGTGGGAGTGAGCCGGTCTCAACTCTTTGCCACTAATCAGAGATCCTTTTTAAAACTTCCCAAAGGTGTCCTGCTGAAACCCTGCGCCACCAGTACAAAGAGGAGACGATGTTTCCACAGCAACACAGTCTCAGATGCTCATACCGGTAACGGTTTGAGCTGGAGTCATGGGTGGGTAAAGGTCAACACATTCATTCTGTTTAATACATTGCACCTGTTATTTTTGTATGTTTCGTTATCTTCAATTCATCAGGAGGAAACGGAAATCATCCGTATTTTATCTTTACAATACAGATGGAGCTATTATGAAAATTGATGTGGTGAAGAAGAACATTAAATGTTGGTTTCCCAAAGGGATATGACAAGGTTCTGCAGCACAGCATGATGGACTGGTTACAGAAAAGCTGCTTTACAAAATGTACAATATGGCTGCTGGTGTGAATAAGCAACACACTGAATCCCGACAATCTCCAGAGGGGCTGTTTTCTAGTTTGAACTATTATTATTGCTTAAAATATAACAGGATTTCAACATGAAATCAGTAATTCATACCTAAACTATAGCAGAAATGACCCTCTGGTCCACTGAGATGTTGTTTTACATGAAGAATACTCTCATAATCATGTAGCCACAAGATTTTCGTTGACTGACTCCAACAGTGAAATAATAATTGGAGTTATTTCACACATCTGAGCTGTTTTTTTAGGTTTGTGGTGGTGATTACAGGAAGCTGTGTTTATTCATGCTGACAGCAGCGTCATCCTGTGGTATGAAAAAGCATTGCACACAATAATCTACTGGCATCATCTTGGTTCAAATCAAATTTCACATCAGCATAGAATAGTTAATATCCTCCACACTAATGTGCCGTTTCATTTAGCTCACAGCATCTCTTTTTATGCAATCATTCAATTTAGAATGGCTATTTATAGAGAGATATATTTGATGCTGAATCAAAATGTGAACTCCAAGGCAAACATCAAGACAAAAAATGTTTTCATTAACTATTTTATTTTGGACCCAGACTTCTTAGTTTGATCTCTGGAAGATTAATGACTTTAATCAAGACAGATAAAGATGAACTAACTATATTCTCAAATATAAGCTGTATTTTAGATTTACGCTCCACTGCATCACATGATACTGTTGGTTGTAAATTCAGTAGCAGTGATGAGAATAAAAGCATGTGTATGAGATCATAACACTGTAAACATTGACTGATATTATTGTAGTTACCTTAGCTTTTTTGCTGCCTTCAAGTGCTGTGGGAAATATAGGGCTAAGGAGTTCAGAGCACATGAAACATGTTTGTATTATCTTATTTTTCCAAATTATTCCACAGTATTTAATTTAGTAACATGTATATTTTAACTTTTCAATCTGTGGTTTTACCTGAATTTGTTGTGTTATAGTTTGTTTGGCGTTTAGAAAAGCACATTGTGCTGCATGTTCTGAAATATGCTTATTGATTATCTAATTAATGTGGACTTTTCTTCTCCTTTTTTTCAGCTAAAACCATGCTAATGCCTGTGCAATATTTTTTATAGTATTATGCAACCTCTACTGCTCCCATATATATATATATATATACTGCCATATACCAAGTACTTCCTTTATTATTATACTGTATATTATTTGTAAATACACTATTATTTTTATTTTATTATTTTTTGCTACTTAACTTACTGTTTTCTTAATGGAGCTTCCCAGCAAAAAGTATATTTTACACGATTGTACTTGTATAACTGATGTGACAATAAACATATTGAATCTTGAGTCTTGAATCTTGAATCTAGTCTGTATTAGTAGTCTGTAAAAGCACACTTATATTTCTATTGAAACTACAGTACAGAATTGCTTCTTTATCTATTACTTTTTTTAAACTGTTTTCTCAATAAAACAACATCCAAATAGCCTACATCATCATAGATTGATAGATAAATACATAGTTTAGTCATGTAGTTGAGATTTACAAGCTGACCCTGAATGCATCATGAAGCCCTGGTGCTGCTCAGAGCTCTCCCCTCTCATCCTTTTGTGTCTCTCGACCAATCAGCGCTCAGATGCGGTTTGCTGCTCGCTGATTGGTCGCGAAGGAGGAAGATGCGACGGCGGAGGATGGAGAGAATCAGACTGGGGACTTTCTCAGAGCATCCCATCACTGATGTGATTCATATTGTGTAAATAAATGATTTACACGCATTGACTCGTCGCGGTATGTAGCGTGAAGGCCTTTGGGTTGTTACCTACTGGACCTGGTCCGGTTTCGGTTGTTTTTGTTCTGGTTTTGTTGGTGTTATTGGATGTGATGATGTCGGGCCTGTCGAGCTGCTGTGTAGGTGAAGTCACTCCCTTAGAAATGTACCGTTAGCTTGTGTTTACAGCACTGGTAGAGCCATCACTGAAGGTAAGCACATGGGGATGGGATTTAGACACAATATAATAACGTTATGAGTAATTATGAGGATTTAATTTAACCTGTGGTCCCTGTTTTATAACTGATTCTTGATTTGAGGGCCTGTAGCCAGCTAACTATGGACAGGCTGCCTGGTTATCATGAGCTAGCTGCTGCAGAAAGCCTATTTAAAAAGCATAACTGTTCAAATTTAAGACATGACAGCAATTCAGTGCTTGTTATAGTGGGTTAGAAATTATTAAAATTAAAAAAAAAAAAAGTGATGCTTCAACTGCCTTCTTGTGTTGTGTTAATCAGTTGTTAATGTTTGTAGAGAAGCATGCATCATGACATGAATATGATATATATTTGCCCAACTTTAAAGGGGAACTACGTCCATTTTCAAAAATTCATACATGTTATTTCTATATGGTCTAAGACGGTCCAAAAAATATTAGTAAACATGAATAACTCTCCCAAATCCAAAAAAACTAGAGTGCTAAAACTCAAATTTGTGATGTCATTGGGTTTAAACTGTGGAGCTGCTCCATAGACAATGAATAGGGAGAGATGACACTGAGCGCACTCAGGAGGATGTTCTGAGTATATGGGGACATTTTCTGTTTCACAACTAACAACGCTATAATAGAATAAAGCTCATTTGGGTATAAAAAAGAAAACAAACATTTTGTCGGTCCACAAAATCAGCCTCCCATTCATCATCTATGGAGCAGCTCCAGACTTTATACCATATGACATCACAAGTTTGAGACTTACTTCTCTGGTTTCTGGCTTTGAGAGAGAGGAGCTCATGTTCACAAATATTGATTGAACTTTCCAAGGCCAATTTGGGTGGTGTTCCCCTTTAACGACAAACTGTTTGGAGAATGATAAACATTCATTTGCACACTCTGATAGATGGAGCTGAAGCTACAGCTGCTCTTCTTGTAGGTGTTGCTGTGTGAAGGATGCACGAGCGATGTCTGATGTTGAGGCCACGTACGCAGACTTCATCGCCTCCGGCAGGACGGGACGCAGGAACGCCATGCACGACATCCTGCAGAGTCCCACCGACCCCGAGGGACGAGGGCTGCCCCTCACCCTGTCTCTGTCCCAGCTGCACATCAACGCAGGAGGAGGAGGTATGTGACAAAAAAAATCAAATGTTGACTTCTGGTTTCACACGGGACATAAACACCGGTCTCCTGGGCGAAAGTGTGGTGGTTCCAGACTTCCTGGTTTAAATACAAATTGATTTTTTGGGATATATACGAATTACAGTGCATTACTTTTCGTAGGTATAGCTACGAACGGTGTATGAGAACAGCCTGCGCCACCTGCTTGGCTAAAAAAGTTACGAATGATTAAAGCACAGGAATGTAGCATGAAGCGAGCAAAAACACTGATATAATCCTATTATTATTTATTTTCTGTAAATTGTCCTCCCTTTCCTGATATTCCTGCAGACGGAGACGACACCGAGGACAGCCAGAGCTCTTCCTCCTCGGCCCACAGGGAGATGGGGCAGAGGAACAGCTAACCTGCCACACACTCCTGCCACTGGACGGAGAGCTGCGAGGTGGATTCCAGCCGCCGCTGTGATGAAAGTCCAAAGCGGGCTGGTAGCCGGAGGGTAGCACCACCGCCGCTGAGGTGCCTACAAGCAGGGCGCTGACCCCCTAAATCCACTGGTAGAAACGCTATGCTGTGCTGCGATGAGAGCTCTCCTGTGTGCACTACAATAACAGACTGTTGGCAGGGGTGTATTTCACAGTTGGAGGAAGCAGAGAGACAAATCTGTAGCTCATGTACAGCTGATTTTACTTTCAGTCTTAGTTAGCAAACACACAGGCTGGCTGATTGGAATGAAAAGAGAAAATAGACAGAGATCCTATGTGAGTTTTGTAGTTGTGCAGGCAATTTGTGAGCCCACTGAGGCGTGCTGATGTAATGGGTCACGGTGGGAGTAGCATGTTTGTAGTGACGCTGATAGAGATTATATTGCCAGTTAATGGCTTGTGCTTCCTTTAAATTGACAATACGGTAGAGGGAATTGGACTTCTCAGTTGTAGTAGAGCTGGAAAACACCGGGGCTTGGTTCCTTTATCTGTTGAAAGGTGTGTCCACTGAATCTGTTGTGTTTGATGGGGGCAACATCCAGTCATATTCTGTATGTGAAACTGGCCGATACTGTAGAAAGCAGCAGACTGGATGGTGGTGTTCTGTTGACCAACAATAATACGTTTACAGTGAGTTCAGTATGGATGACATATTTCAATGGCTCAGTGGTTTAAAAAAAAAAGAAATAATGATGATGTACTATCTTTTAAAATGTTGATACTTTTTTATTTTAAACTTTTCTAATGATGCCATTATAATCACAACCTTAAAGGAGTAGTTTGAAATTTTGGGAAATGCACTTATTCGCTTTGCCGAGAGTTAGATGAGACGATCGATGACAATCTTATGTATTGTACTAGTGATGCACGGGCTAAACCACCGGGTGAGCTTACTGTAAAATATCACGGGTTCAGGGCAGGCGGGTCAAAAAGTGACAAAGCAGCGTTCCGAGTAAGTTATTAATAACTTACAGAAACACTGTGTGCAATAGTCCACTTTCTCAGTCAGGTCGGGTTCTGGTGGTTGATTAACGCATTTTTTTGTGGGTTGGGCGGTGCAGATTAGCTCTCATAACAGGTCGGGTGGGTGCGGGTTAATAATGCTGCAATCCATTGCAAGTCTGTAATTACGAGTCAGTATGAAAGTTTTTTTTAGGTATCATAAAGCAGCACTGTTTTAGCTTTTAGGTGAAGTTATTTGACATTTTGAGCATGTTTAGCAGGCAAGTAAGGAGGAGAATCCCCCCAAAAGATGAAATGTACTACACAAAGCTACAAATTTCTCTGTAAAAGTGGGATTTTTAGATTAATCAGAAGATCCATCTTATTTTAATACATTCCTTTAATGACTTTAATGGCATTAATTTAAATGACAGATGAGACTTCAGTCTCTCTCTGTTTGAACAAACATCACCAAGAAGTGTCGCGGTAGCAAATCATCTGATGTCAAAATCATGTCAGAGAAGAGATGAGGAGTTTTGTTTCGAAACAAAATGTTGAACTGAGCCATGTGGTTTTGAAAAAGGAGTCGGTATTCCCCACTTCCAATCTAAATGCGTCCCAGTGCACTTGCTCGGGAAAACATGGACGCCCACAGCAAATTGATGTTTGTTTGAATGGCAAGTCTCTGAGCTTCACAAGTTACAGTCTACAGAGGACCTACATCAATTACCACAGCGCCATTAGCAAAGAGAAAGAAGTAACTATCTTTGAATTAACAACTAGAAAATCCTGTGGGGAAAAATTTCTGAAAATCTAATTTAAAACATTTTAAGGATCCGTGGGAACCCGGTTAAAAGAGACAGGAGGAGTAGGCTAGTACCGCATGCTCATAAAGATATCAGGAACAAATCAACTGAATGGAAATGGAAATAGCAGCTACAACGTTGTTACAGCACGTTTCACAACACAAACACTACATAAAGTAAAAAAAGGTAATGATGAAAAGGGAATTCACTGTGTGCGCCGCCATGTTGCTGTGACGTCAGGTGTGTTTATGTTGCCTGAGTTTCCGACTTGAATGATCATTCCATTGCACTTTTCCATGTCAGAGGTCTGAGTACAATGGATTGCAGCATAAAAAAATCTGACACGTGCATCACTGGTATGAATGTTAAATATGTAGCTGCAGTCAGCAGCAACGTTAGCTTAGCTTCGGATAAAAAGTGGAAAATGGGGTCTGAAGGTAACAGAATTCACCTACCAGCCCCTCTAAAGCTCACTTATTCACATGTTATATCCAGTTTGTACAATTCGTACAAAAACTGATGTGTAAAAACGACAATTAGCCGTTTTACGGGGATCATATGCCAAAGTATTTCTTGGCTGGGACCAGTTGCCCGGCAACCAGCGGCGACTCCAGGAAGTTAGAGGTCGTTTTTACACTTTGGTTTTTGTACGGATTAAATAAATGAGATAAAACATCTAATAAGATAAAAAGTTAAGCTAAGCTAAACAAGCTGCTTGCTCCAGCTACATATGTGGCCCTACAGACATGAAAGTGGTATCAATCTTCTCATCTAACTCTCGGCAGTAAAGTGAATAAGTGCATTTCCCTAAATGTCAAACTTTTCCTTAAATGTAGATATGCAATACTCAGTGGAGCTTCCAGTAAGTAACATGTTTTGTGTGAGAGTTTCTGTCTCTGACATTTGAGCCTGAACTACATTCCTGCTTCTTTGTGTAATAACGGACACCTCCCATAATCATCACCTGTAAAGACCATCATGCATGCACTGTTAAAAAGTGTTGTTACTTTCTCCCCAGTTTTACTTCGTATAATCTCACTGTAATACCGCAGCTTGACTGCGTCTCACTCTTGTTCATGCTGATGATAATAATAGGCAGAATATAACTCTTTTTTTAAAAAACAATATTACTCATTCAATCAGGTTTTGGAGTTGTAAACTGCCACGTGACTGTATAGTGACTCCCTCCCGCTTCAACAACACTATGTAAACCCAGCTGTTCATAATTCAGCATGTAGAAATATGGCAGGTGCATGATTCTGCTAAATGTGTAGGTGTTTCTCTGACTGTCTATAACCATATTTTCTACTCTGTGTCTAAACAAAAATAAATAACTGATGACAGCAATATGGAAAGTTTCTTGTCTTGTTGTACTTCTGCAATTTGGCCAAGAGGTTGCACTGTGGGAGAATTTATAAAAGTTGGCACGAAAACATGCATGACACTGGTAAATATTAAACTATATGTTATGTTTATATAACCATTATTAACACAAGATGAAAATATATAAGGAAATGTGATACTGTAGGCCGTTAAAATCGTAAAATCATGAACTCCTTGAAGGGATTCTGTTTGTTCATGTCTTTTATGACATTATTATAAAACTCTTCTCGACTTCAAATGTATTGTTTCCATATCTTAAGACCTAAAAGACCATCTGTGTGCCGTGCCCCAGTCTGTGTGTGTGCGTATGTGAGTTGCTGATTATGCAAATAATCATTAGACAATTGTACCAGGAAGTTTCAGTAAGAAAAAAATCCCCGAGCAGTTTCTCTAAGTTCCTCATTCTGGAGGCAGAGTGTAACAGTCCATGTCGACCGGCTGACCCACTTGTTGAGCCAAATATTGCCTGTGAAAAACACGGAGAAGTAATCAGAGGACTAAAACAACTTCTTCACAGTGGATGAACTGTTTCCTCCTTAACCAGGGATACACAGTAAGAGAGGTAAGCACAAAGGCATGCGAGGTGTGAATGACACCAGTCAGAGATGTGCATAAGGTCATTGTGTGCTATCAGAGTCTGTCCACTCACGCACAGACAAACACAATAGAAGAGTTAAAAAGATGTGTAATTGAGTTTAATTTGTGGAAAAAGGTAAATGTTGAGTGACTAGAAATGGGAATGTTCGGCTTAACTGTGATTTTTTTAACGTTTATTTGAAAGTTATTTCAGTTATTTTCTGGAAAGCCGAGCACTGTTTCATACTCAGTATGGATAGTTTTATGGAAATTCAAGTGTGGTTAGTCATGGTTTTAATAATCGGATTAAAAGAATATTTTATAAACTGTAATAAATCACTGGTTTAATTTAGTTTGATGTACGTTTTAGGTGGCTATGTGCAGTATATGCTTTCAGATTTGTTGCATTGAATTCTGCAGCGGTTTACCGGTATGTCCTCTCCCTTCCTTTCTATTCCTCCACCACTCAGCCTTTGGCTCAGTCCATTGCTGAAGGAGGAAGTTTGTACGTTGGTCATAGCAGAGCACACTGAGTGTGTGCGTGTGTGTGTGTGTGTGTGTGTGTCTGCTCCTAATCTGTTCATACCCTCGGTTTCCGGCTGTTTGCTGACTGTCAAGTTAAAAATATAACAGAGGCACTGAACCAATAAAGCACATAACCAGTAACAAACTGTCAGACTGTTGGTTATAACACTTTTTTTTTTTTTTATTCCACCTACATAAACACAGTCATGTATACTGTCATCTTGATTCATAAACCTCTTTTTAGACAAACATACTGAGCACCAGTTCTGGTTTTCAGGTCAGGTGTGCCCCTTTTTTTTGCTTGCCATTGAGTTGACGGTGCTTGACCCGTTTTTCCCCCCTTTAAATCTAAGTCAGATTCGGGACAGCCCCTGACCTGAATCTGTCATCTGAATATCTTTGGGGACAATGACCACTTTTGTTTGCATACTATTACGCAAAACTGTGCCATAAACTTAATTTCCTTAGGAACAAAAGTACCATTATGTGGTAGATGAGGGTAAATGTTAAAGTGTTTATGCCGCTGTTGGAGGTTTTAGCTCTTTTAGTATTGAATGTACATAGTGTGGATGGCAATGTCAGCTGATCTACCGAGTTGGACTGAAATATCTCAACAGAGATTCCCCTGAGGATGAATCCTACTGTCCTTGGTGATCCCCCTACTTTTCCTATAGTGTCACAAGCTGGTAAAAGTTTTCACTTATCCTGTGAAATATCTCAACACCTACTGGATGGATTGGCACAACATTTTGTGGCTCCCAAACAATGAATCCTTATGACTCTGGTGATCCCCTGACCTTTAGGCCACTCTAGTGTCACAACTATCAGACTAGACACAGGAAGTGCACTATTATGATACAATCGGAGATGTGTCTGTGTTTTTGTTCCGCTGCTTTGCACGAAGCTGACACCTGCCCGCCCGCTTACTTGCTCTCTCCATCTTCCCCGCTCTCTGAAGCTCTGTACTCCGCTGTTGTCTGGCTAATGCAGCGGTGCCGGTGGCGCGGAGGTCCACTGGGACCGCCAGTCCAAAAACTTTATATTTTGATGTTATAAAAATGTTAATAAAATGTCCCCGAATTCACGATATTACTACTGACATTCCTGTAGTCTTACGTCACAACCTCTGCTGTATTAACCACGTGTTTACTACGTGTTTATTTGCATATAGTGCGGGGAAGTGAGATCGGAGCACAAGTGGCAACTCAAGACGCATGTGAAGACGCATTGTAATGCCAGGTGTGAACAGACGTACTTAAAGCTGTCCACTTGTGAACCGATCACTGAGGACGCATCTTAATACCAGGTCTGAACAGGGCCAATGAGGTTTACATTTGTGATTTTAAGTGAAATGTCTCGAGACATTCAACAACGTATTTTTTGTGTGTTTTTCTACGAATGTCCAACAACAAGTGGATAACATAATAATTTTGTCCTGGCCATCACGAAAAAAATTGGAAATTCATGTCCATCTACTTGAATCAATACATTAAATCTCATGACAATTTCACGAACTGTTGTGCAACTGGGCTGGATGAATTCCCCTGAAAATTGGTACAGAGACATTCATGTCCCCCTCAGAAAAAATTGTAATAACTTTGTCCAATGTGATCAAAAACCTGCTAAACTAAGATGATAAACAAAAGCATCGGCTACCTGCTTAACATCAGCATGTTAGCTTGGTCACATGTTAGCATGCCAACACCCTAAACTAAGATGGGGAACATCATTATAACATTAGCAATGTTAGCATTGTTGCCATACTAGTGTGTGCCCAAGTACAGCCTCAGAGAGCTGCTAGGTAGCATGGTGTCGGGTTTAATGTGAACTCCCATCATTTTCAGGTCTGTCCAGTCTTTAAGTGGACCTACAGGCCGGGCTCTTGCAACCTGAATCTCTTTGAGGACTTTAAACACTATTGTTTTGCAAGCTGTTACTCAAACCTGGATCACAAACTTCATTATTTTGCAGTAACTGTGCAGTAGACATGGGTAAGTGCAAAGGTGTGCTATCAAAGTGTCTTTTTAGCTGCATTAGAGGCCAAACAAATACCCCAAAATGACAATGGATTGTATGTAAACAATGGTTGGTTGTTCATTAACCTGATACAGTAGGTGACCTACTTTCTTTTCTGATTGGCCAGGGCCCTTTACTCTACTCTAAGTATACCTGTTAACCTCTGTTCTAGGTTTTCTGCTGTTTTAAAGAGCATGCGCTGGCACACAGGACTAACTAAGTGTGTCTCTGTTTGTGTTCAGTCATGCACTTCAGCTTCCTGGAGAAGGAGCAAAAGCGTTGTTTTTCTTTTTTTAGAGAAACAGGTGTTCATTTAAGACCAACATGTCGGCTAGTAGGCTACTGCATCGAATCACTGCACTTTATCTTATCTTACATCTTCACCTCGTTGTTTAGTTATGCCCATTTGGCCATAATCTCTTTGTAACAGTTTAGACTACTTAACTGTGATTCACCATGTCATTAAGTCAACACTCATTTCACATGTCAAACGTCATTACAGCACGTGTTATGTGCTAATAGCAGGCTACTATCAGTATTCCTGTTTTTGTGTGCGTTATCTCTTTATGACCCTATTAACCTTTTTCACATCCTGTCTAGAAATGTAGTCTATACGGCAACCAGCAAATGTGTAGAAGAGCATGCCTGCTCCAGTAGAAACCTATATTATGACTGGCATGTGAATACATTTTAATAATCGACCACCACAAGCTCTTTATGTCACAGTAAAGTGAAATATCACAGCCAGTTGGACTCAACTGGACTCTTGAATTGTCAGCAAAACATCTGAAATTGAGGTGATGATTCACATACGCACATATGTAGGCCTACAATTGATAGAAACAATTACTTTAATATTCTGTCAGTAAGTTTAAATTAGGGCTGTCAATTGATAAAAAATATTTAATCGTGATTAATCGCATGATCGTCCATAGTTAATTATGATTAATCGCAAATTAATTGCACATTTTTTATCTGTTCAAAATGTACTTTAAAGGGGAGATTTGTCAAGTATTTTATACTCTTATCAACATGGGAGTGGGCAAATATTCTTGCTTTACGCAAATGTATGTATATATTTATTATTGGAAATCAATTAACAACACAAAACAATGACACATATTGTCCAGAAACCCTCACAGGTACTGCATTTAGCATAAAACAATATGCTCAAATCATAACATGGCAAACTGCAGCCCAACAGGCAACAACAGCTGTCAGTGTGTCAGTGTGCTGACTTGACTAT
>CAKALU010033256.1:760-11694 GCA_916700995.1 Hozukius guyotensis | reverse complement strand
AGTTACCAGCAAATAAACACAATAAAAAAAATTAGGGCTGCAAATAACGATTGTTTTCATTGTAGATTATTTTCTGAATTAATCGAACTGCCGTTTGGTTTATAAAATGTCAGAATATGGTGAAAAATGACGATCAGTGTTTCCCAAAGCCCAAGATGACGTCCTCAAATGTCTTGTTTTGTCCACAACTCAAAGATACTCAGTTTACTGTCATAGAGGAGTAAAGAAGCCAAAACATATTCACATTTAAGAAGCTGGAATCAGAGAATTTTTACTTTTTTTCTTCAGAAATTACTCAAAACAATTAATCGATTATCAAAATAATTGGTAATTTATTTAATAGTCGACAACTAATCGATTCATCGTTGCAGCTGTAAAAAAAAATACTCACGTAGGAGTCGAATTGACCATAAACGCCTCCCCCAAACATTGATTGTCCAATCGTAACTTAGCAACCATAACAAGCATGGCCTGTCAAGCTTTGGATTTCTTTGCACTTAGCGTTACTCTGTACTATTGGAAGTTTACACTCCAGCAGCGGTGCCATGCCATTGTTCTGACGGCCCATTATTCCGAAACCCCAATAGTCCGAAAAATGTCCCAGTGGACTAAAAGCCAATTATCCCAAAATCAAATGAACATTGTTCTGAAGGCCCATTGCTCCAAAAATATAAACTAGGGATCTTCATAATTAACTGTTTAACTGAACTTTGACCGATTAATGCTATCAGTTAAACAAAAAAAAAAAAAAATTTAAAAAAAAAGCTGAGCAAAACTCAGAGGAACAGCTCGTCACTTAAAGGAGAACAGCTAGTCCACTTTAAAGGTCAGCCCACCGTAAATGAGCCTGAGCTGAAGTTGTTGCTAACTTCGGGGCTAACCTCACTTTAATGCAAATTTTTCAGAATATTCGTTTAATTATAAAAAAAAAAATTAAATCGACTAGTTTATGCGACTATCGTCCTGCCATAAAAAATATATATTTTCTGTTTTAATCGTCACAGGCGCTGCCTGGTAGTAACGTTACTACCGGTAAAAATGCGGCGATTTTCTAAAAATAATCGACAAATCCAGAGTGATTTTCGAATAATATTTTTGCTTGGAATGCACATCCCCAATATGAATGTATAGAACAAAGCACTAAAACTTCATGTCAGACTTTTGTTGTATAAAAAAATAATGTAAAAAAAACAAAACAAAAGCATGGTATATTGGGAGAGGTGTCGATAATTTTCTTTTCTGCCATGGTCCTTTCTATTCATCCTAAAGCTGTAGATACCGTCACAGGGCTATTTTGTGCCAGAGGTCATTCTCAATCTTTCATCTCTTTGTAAAAAAAAAAAATCTATCAGTGAAAAAGTCAGCCAGAGCCACCTCCTGTGACATCTCAAACTGGTGCTGTATCTCTCAGAGATCACAGGTGATTCGTCATAGCAGGCAGGTGTTTTGTATGCTGTTCAGGGTCCCTTCAGAACAGCATCTGCTCCCTCCACATCCACCCTATCAGCTGCCCTGTGCACGCACACAAACACACACACTCACACTCAGACATGCGTGCACATGCTCTATTCTAGTCAGCTGGTGAATGTCTTTGTGCCCGCTGCCCTCTCCAGCCCCGCTGTTTATCTACACTGTCCCCGACACAATCCACCTCAACATGGAGGCGACAGAGCCATACCGGAGTACAAGTGTTTTCTAAGTAGCCGAGTTTAGCCTGTCAGCAGGACAGCTTCCCAGTAAAGCTACATGAATGCACAGGCAATCAGGGCAGTTAGCGCTTGGATGAGCACAGCAACAATTAGTTGCAATGGAGGGCGTCTGTGAATATGTATGATGTGGTCCCCAACTTCTTGTCGTTGGGACTTAAAGGGGACATATCATGCTCATTTTCAGGTTCATACGGGTTCCTACTAGAACATTTTTACATGTTTTAATGTTCAAAAAACACAATTGTTCTCATACTGTCTGTCTGAATATACCAGTTAGAGGTCAACCGATTAATTGTTTTGGTCGATTGATCGGCCTCCCATGTGACGTTTTACAAACCAGCAATATCGGCGGAACTGGGCTCCGACAGTGGCCGATGGCTGCGCAGCCTCCACTGGTCACGAGGGGACGTACATCACCGTTTTGCACGGAGGCTACATACACATAATGAGGCCACTATCTGTGTGCATGTGATTCTGATTCACTTTCGCTTTTCTCTTTAAAAAAATAAATTAGATAGATTTATATATGTATTTAGGTATTTATTACTTTGAGTTTGATGTTCATCCATCCATCCCTCCATTATCTGTAACAGCTTATCCTATTCAGGGACGCGGGGGGGCTGGAGCCGGTCCCAGCTGACATTGGGCGAAGGCGGGGAACACCCTGGACAGGTCGCCAGACTATCGCAGGGCTGACACATAGAGCCAGACAACCATTCACGCTCACATTCACACCTACGGGCAGTTCAGAGTCAACAATTAACTTAACCTGTGCTAACCACTGCATCACCAAGTTAGTTATGTCTTTTTTTTATTGGAGTCAAAGATTGTTCATTTCCGACAGTGTCGATTTTTTTCCACGAGGGTGTGGGGGGGTATCGGCCGATTAGTCGTCTTTCCTGCTCCAAACTATCGTTATTATAACGGTCGACCTCTAATACCTGCATTCACTGTCTGTCAGAAAGCACGTTTTAGCGTCTGTCTCTTTAAGTCCCCCTCCCGACAAAGTCCCGTCTGTTCTGATCGGTTTGACAGAAAAATATGGTGCACCTTTGCAAAGGTATAGCTCTCCGTCTGCGGGCGGTATATTCTAATGAGCCTGCATGTGACATAGATAGGGGAGCTAAATCTAAATGGCTTGTTGAATCATGTTTTCTGATCTGGACGGCCCACAAAAAACTATTCAAAGTTTGTGGGTAGGTAGGCACTCCAGATACCCAAATGTACGTGCACAAGCACTGAAAAAGTGAATTTTTCATGATATTTCCCCTTTAATAAAAATGCAAGACTCAACAAGGGGCACAGCAGAAAGATTAAACTGGGATAAGCCACCAATTGCCTGCATCTCTTGAATTGTACATCTCCCAGGCCTGGAGGCACAGTCTGACATACTCCACTGGTCTTTCAGGCAGATCTGAATGCAGGCACCGGTGTGTCTGAAGTGATACAGTAAGGCCTCTCCAATCTCCTCGCCGATGGACTGGAACAATGCCAGTAGAGCTCACCGACAGTGCATCTCTTCCCTGTATCTGGCTCGGCCTCAGATAAGGACCGCAGCAGCCAAAAGGATTCCTGACGTGTCAGCCCGGAGGCCGGAGACCCACCAGGTCGACACAGATGGGAGGTACGGATGACTAAACCTGACTCACACAGCTATGCAGGTGGCAGCATTTGGTAATTGTGCACACTGACAGCAAGAGAGAAAATCAAAGACTTTGAACTTTGATACAAATAGTAAGTAATAGGTAAGGTGATAGCAGTAAAAGTCAGGTAACTCAATCTGCCGAGCTGGAATATATTTCTAATCATGGCGAGACACGGCAAGCAAAAACATTGCTTATCATGAGCTGATCAATTTTGAGATTTGGGGATTTTTGGTCTTCTTTTCAGAAAGAAAACATCCAAAACATTTAGGTGTTTATTTTACTACACTTTGTCTAGTTGTGTCTGTAGATTTCTCCTGACTTCACCAAAAGTGTTTTTTGTTTTGGCTGTTGACTGTATTTTCTGATTTATGGAGTGATAAAAACAGATATCCAAAAAAAACAAAATTCCCTCTGTAAACACTTGTCTCTAATATGTTAACAAAATGAAACAAGAATTTTGAACCTGGCTTTATCCAATTATCTGTCCTGGAAATTTATGCAAATTAGCAAAAACTTAAATTAATTTGCATATTTAAACATAAAATTTCAGAAAACTTGTAATACAAAAAAATAATCGTCTTGATGTAAGTAATCAGCTGGGTAAGTTTCATGGTGATTTCTATTAGTTAGAATGTTTCCATTCACCTGTAGTTTATTCAAAATGTATGGAATTTTACAATACACACATCTTTACAGGCCATTTTCTCAAAATGAGGTTTTTCTCAGACTCTGAGCCACAAATCTCCACTTCAGTAGCACTTACAGTACATACATTAAACTTCCCCGTTTCATTTCTATCTATATTTTGAAGGTTTCTACAGAGGGGTTTGTTCATATATCATTCATAGCCTGATTTATACAACATTTCATTCATAAAAACATGGCGAAAATTGTTTTTTTATGATATTTTCTCATTTATGGAGTGATAAAAAAGAGATATCCAAATCCCCTCTGACTCTAATATGAAAATGAAACAAGAATTGTTAACCTGGATTTTTCCAATTTACATTTATGCAAATTAGCACATATTTAATAAGATACTGCCTGAGGAAAAGAGAGGAGAGAAACAAGCATGACAGTACATAACAACACCATATATTTGTAGATTACAGCACACTTGTAATGCGAAGGAGTTATGTTTTGGTTTTGTAATGATTATTTACTGAGGTGGGTCACACATACTGATATTAAAAAGATGCAGCTTTTTATATTGTAGACTGTTTTAGTCGATTAGATAGATAGATACATAGATGGATAGATGGATAGATAGATAGATGTACCTTATTGATTCCAAATTGGGAAATTATTGTGTTACAGCAGCAAGTTATCCAAGCAATGTACAGGCACCGTACATAAAATGTACATGTCAACACTAAAGAAATATATCCTTAGAATACAAAATATAAAGAATATTGGAATACACTATAAATATACCTGACTACTACAACTAGCATAAACAAATCTAAATTATAAACATAGAATAACCCACTATATACATCAGCAAGTGTGAAATATACATCAGCAAAGTGTGCAAGTTACAATGTTTTGTTTTTTAATAAAAAATAATTGAGGTAATAAATGTGCAAATGTAGATGTGCAAAATTCAACATGTGCAAGAACATTACAGGACTAAAACAGAAATTTAAATTGAAAGTCTGATCGAAACCTGGATTTGGAGAATCGTGACAGCCCTAATATATCTGCTCTAACATAAGCTGTGATATTTAGCATGTCTGGCTGTCTAGCTGACCTCCTACAGTAGCAATGTAGCGCAATTAGCGTTACTTTCAAAGACAAGGTGCCTATCATTGACTGTGTTACATTAGTGAGTGGGGGTACAAGTTATGTTAAAAAAAAAGGCCTGTTCATTTCACCGCTGTGTGGAATATATTTCCTATATATTTTGCATATTTAAACATAACATTTCTGAAACCTTGTAATACAAAAAAATAATTGCCTTAATGTAAGTAATCAACTGGGTAAGTTTCATGGTAGTATATAATTTGTTAAAATGTTTACCTAGGGCTGCACAATTAATCAAATATTAATCATGATCACAATTTTGGCTTTCCACAATTAAATGAACAAGATCGCCTGCGATATTTACTTTTAAAATGCATGTTCTGCTCATAGAAAACACTGCAGCATATCAAATCAAGCGCTTCCTGAACTAACAGCCAGCCACCAGCCGGTGATCGAGATGTTTTGGCTTCCCTTTTGGGTATAGATATTATCTATACAACCAATGTGTTTATGATTAAATTATGAGCATAACATTTTTTTATCTAGCTCTCAGGCCTATTTCAAAGCTACCTTTTCTGACTAAAGTTATGGAGAAAGTAGTTTTTATCCAGCTGCAAAAAGTTTTAGATAACCATGAGATTTATGAAAAGTTTCAGTCTGGCTTTAAACCACGCCATAGCACCAAAACAGCTCTTTTAACAGTTTTAAATGATCTTCTCTTAACTGTTCACTCAGGGAACTCTGTTATTCCGGTGCTTTTAGACCGCTGCCTTTGACACTGAAGGTATCCCTTCATCATGCCTTGAACATTGTGTGGGCATTAAAAGTAAAAAAAAAAAGTGCCATTTAAGACCCTCTCGCTGGCATTTGATTAACTTTATCCTCTGTTGTGCTGCAACTCTTTTGCTGCCATTATGTGCACATTATGTTTGTTGTTTTTACTCTGATTTTATCGTTTCTTGTTTTGTATTCATTTTTACTATGTACACAGTTTGACTTGACTGAATATTTAACTTGGAGCTGAAACCCGTGAAAAGATGGATATTAACTGGGCTGATGACAGACTTCTCTGGACAGGGTGCTCGCTAACTGATGCTCATTAAAATTCACATTTTTTCAGTTTTAAATGGGGCAAATTTGTGGGGTCTCTGTTCTGCAGCCCTATTTGCGTCAGGCAAATAGCAGGTTTATTTTTACATAAAAGTCAAGACACAGGAAAGACAACTACTTGTTTTTCATTGTTAAAAGGGCTGACACAAAGTAATCGTGAAAACAACATGATTCGAGAATTTATTTTTTTGATGTTTCTTTTTGATAATGGTGAAAGAAAACGCTTATCTCTGTCTTGTTACTAGAGGAAATGCAAGATGGCATTTAGACATCTCTTTGATTGCCATATTTTAGTTTTAACCTGTTTTAAAGAAGTTAAATTAAAGAAGCTAAATACAAGATCAAATGAGTCTTTGAAATGCAAATGTGCCCAATCACGGATTGCATTTATGCTGTGACAATGCTTTGATTTCAAGGAAAAGATTTATTTTAGGGTATTAAGGGTAACAACGCTGTCCTTAAAGCCCCGGAAAACTTTGTATAAAAAACCTGAGTATTTCTTTAACATTTGATAGTTATGAATAATTAGGCAACAATATAGGTTTAAGGTGCTCTATACGATATCCAGAGCATTAATATAGCATCAAACAACTATTGTCTATGTAAAGATATAGAGGAGTAATGTCTACCTGAGCAGAGAATGAAGTCACTCTCCCTCTGCGTGTGTTGTAATCAGAGCTTCTCCTTGCTTTGTTTACATTGCTGGGCCAGCCGTGCATGAGTTTAGTGCATGTTAGTGTATGTGAGCGTGACCCACTGGCCAGCTCACGGCTGCCGCTCTGCACTGCTCTCATATGGCGGTTACAGCTGATGACGCCGTCCCGACCGACAGCGCCGTCTTGAAAGCGTAGCACCCGGCAAACGTCTGGTTCCTCCCTAGGTACACACGGTTATTATCTCTGTCAGCGCTGTTGCTGCTGTTTTCAATGTTAACGCTGTTAACGCTGTTAGCACCGTTAGCTGCGAGGCGCCGGCTCAGTCGTCGCCATGTTGAGAGCCGTGTGGAAGCAGTAGAAATGCTCCCAATCATACATCCAATAATGAATTTAGCACCTTTAAGTTAACATTCAAAAACTGTGCTGTTGTCATCAGCAAACAACCCTTACAAATGTCATCAAACTTTGATTCAAAAGCTGCTAAATCCTGATTGGTGCACGGAAGTACGTGACATCACCTTTTAGGTGGGGCTCAGCCTGCCCATCACAAACCGGTGAAAAGTGCACAGAAAAAAACGAAAAACAGAAATCCATCATGTGAAATAAACTGACTGAGAAAATATGTTTTCAGGACTTTTAAAATTGATAATCTATAACTGTGAAAATTTGGAACCGTAAAATTCCCAGATGTTTACAAAGTGTGAAATTCAGACGGATGTACCTGCTCTCAAAAGGATGATTTAGCTTATAGTGAATGCTGTGTCATCCTTCTCCTACTCCATCATACGTAATAACGACAGTAGTGGTCTGTCTGTGTTCGGGCTACCATCTGCTCCCCTTTCACATCCACTGGGCATCATCACGGCAGTCATGAAGGAGGGATACATCATTTCTCCTCGGCAATATGTATTCAACAGAGGAAAGAAAGCCTTCACTTGATATTCAAAAAACCAGCCATGTTAGTCTGTCAGCGTACACCGTGTGATTCCCAGGCTCTTTGTTCCACTCTCATTCTCTCCCACTTTCTCCTCTGGTCTTCTACAGCTCGTCCCTTTTAACTTTGTCGGGGAGAGAGGATTCATTATTTGAATACACCCGCTCTGTCGCTAATTTGTAGGCGAGTGAAACGGAGACTCATGCCCTCTCCGACCCGAATCTGCCGTGTCTAATTATTCCGTCTACCTTTTTTTAGGTCACGCCAGGTGTCACAGCGCCACACTCCAGCAATGTTAAGTGGTGCTTTTAATGGGTTTTCTGCCACAGGTTCAAGTTAAAAAATAAGGACCGGCATAGGCCGCTCCGTATTAGGGATCAAAATTAGCTGTAAGAAGGTGCAGGATCATTTAATATCTGGAGAAGGAGAGAGGTGAGATGAAAAATGAAATTAAGCAATTCCTGTCTTGATGTTATATTAATAATTACTTTAATCATTTTTTATCTTACTGCTAAGTAAACTGCTGCTATGTATGCAAAAACGCCTGAGAAGGATAGGAGTCACTACTTTAGTGGTATGGACAACAACAGAAGTTCTCATACATAACATGATTAAGACATTTTAAATGTTCTTCCTCTGATTCTGTTTCGATGAATATGGAATTGGGATTTAGTTCATTTCAATTTGCCACTGGCCCTCAGACACAGCGCCGGCTTCAGATATTTAAATGACATAGTCTGTGATTTCAGTGTCGCTGCTGACCTAATCATTGGTCTGTCTCATATTTAGGACATTTAAAAGCTGAAACAATGACATTGTCATCAAAAGACGCACTGGTCACTGCTCAGCTGCACCATGCCAGAGAGAGAGAGAGAGATTAAAAATAAAGATTAGAAGAGATTAAAAAGACTCCATGATCTCTGTCATCATATTAAAGGTGCTCTATACGATATCCAGAGCATCAAACAACTATTTGTTATGTAAAGATTGAAAAAGATGCCAAAGTTAACGCGATAACGCATTAGCGCAAATCTGTTTTAACGCCACTAATTTCTCAAACGGATTAACGCAACTTCCACTTTTTAGGTTGTAGCGTGCTCAGTTTTAAAGCTAGAGTGAAGATACTGGTATCATATGAAACTAGAAAAACCTAAAGAATCCATTGGTACCAACCATATATCATCATACTAGCTTGTCGTGAAGGAGGTTAAATAACGCTCCAAACTGGAGCTAAATTTTGAAAAACTGGCATGGGCATTTTCAAAGGGGTCTCTTGACCTCTGACCTCAAGATATGGGAATGAAAATGGGTTCTACGGGTACCCACGAGTCTCCCCTTTACAGACATGCCCACTTTATGATAATCACATGCAGTTTGGGGCAAGTCATAGTCAAGTCAGCACACTGACACACTGACAGCTGATGTTACCTGTTGGGCTGCAGTTTGCCATGTTATGATTTGAGCATATTTTATATTCTAAATGCAGTACCTGTGAGGGTTTCTGGACAATATTTGTCATTTTTTTGTGTTGTTAATTGATTTCCAATAATATATACATACATTTGCATAAAGCAGCATATTTGTCCACTCTCACGTTGATAAGAGTATTATATACTTGACAAATATCCCTTTAAGGTAAATTTTGAACAGATAAAAAATGTGCGATTAATTTGTGATTATTCGCGATTAACTATGGACAATCATGCGATTAATCGCGATTAAATATTTTAGTTGCTTGACAGCCCTAGTAAAGATATAGAGGAGTAATGTCTACCTAAGCAGAGAATAAAGTCGCTCTCCCTCTGTGTGTTGTAATTCCAGCTTCTCTGTGCTTTGTTGACTTTGCCGGGCCGGCCGCGTGTGCCTCTTAGTGATTGTTCGAGCATGTAAGCGTGCCCCACTGGCTAGCTCACGGCCGCCGCTCTGCAATGCTCTCATATGGCGGATACAGCTGATAACACTGTTCTAACCATGTCATGGAAGCACCCCCTTCAATTCAGTGTTCCCTTTGTTTTCACTGTTAGCACCGTTAGCTACGAGCCACCGACTCAGCTGTCGCCATGTTGAGAGCCGTGCGGAGGCAATAGATATGCTCCCAATCTCACATTTAGCACCTTTCAGGCAAAAAGTACCAGTTAAAACAAAAATGAAAAGCTTTAGGTTATGTTTTCACTTCTGTGTTTTCCGTGTGGAATACACAGCTGGTAAGTTGAGACTGACACTCTTCTTCAGCCAATACTACTGAAGCTCTCTATGTAAGGTGTTTAACCCCTACCTTCCACCAGCTGCTTTTTGAACAACAGGGGAAGAAGGTGCATGTGCATGTACAGGGAAGCTGTCAGCGCAAACATATGGAGCTCATTCGACTGGATAAGTAGCAGATTAAAATACATTTATTGGTCTGATTCTGTGAATGTTTGGTATAAAGATTTATGTCAGACTAAAAAGCTGGAAAGCCCTGTTCTGCAAATCAAAAAGGTGAGTAAACTGAGTTTAGATGGGTTTATCCTCCTCTATATCCCTGCTGCAAAGTGAATTTCAGTCTAACTCCCCTGACACTGAGGCTTTGCTTAACAGGAGGAGTTGAGACAGAAAGCCCAAGGCACTGAAAATGAAGGACTGTTAAATAATATTTGTCAGAAGGGGCGTCAGACTTGAATTCAGTGAGACAGGGCTTCGGTAAAACACAGGGGATGGTCCTGTGGGGGAGAGTGTGTGTCATGCTTAACACCTTCACAACCCATTCTGATCAAGGTCTTTTACTGGACGGGCAGATTATAAACAGGAGCGAAAAAACACACACATTATGAGCACACAAGTGTAAAAGGGTCGGGGTCACAGCATGTAAACATCAGATGCCTTTGTGACCCTGGAGTGATCAAATGTGACAGACACTTTTATCTGTTTATATGCTCCCTTTGGCCCACATCATCAAGTCTCAAATCATCACAGCCTACCTGTTTAATTCCCCTGATCTGCCCATTGACATTCACTGTAGAACGCAGCTTTATCAGGACCAGATGGAGATCCGGTCCTCCCAAAGACAAACTGCTACTCCAGGATAAACTTGGAAGCCTATCATCTTCAAGTGAAATTCCTCAATACCAATTCGATACCACAGTAAAAAAACAACAAC
>CAKALU010033255.1:0-23718 GCA_916700995.1 Hozukius guyotensis | reverse complement strand
TGGGAGACACCGGCACCCGGTCGGAGACGATAATGTTTCTCGCTGCGGAGCTATGTCACTTCACAAGACAAGGGAAACCTCTGTTGGTCTCGAGGAGCTGCAGCAGTTATTTCTGCACAAACGTCCACTGTACATTCACTAGATATTCTCAGAGCTACTAACTCTCTCAGTGTGTAGTGTGCGCGCATGCACGTGTAGAGGTGGAGCGAGACAGCGAGAACGCGCGCGCTGTGTGAGTGAAGGCAAGCAGGCAGAGGAGCAGAGACTCCGGCCACACGTGAGCGCGCATATGCGAGCGCGCATGGGAAACCGACCCGGCAGATTTATACATGTAAAAAGTTACAAACAGTCCTTTTAACCCCCTGAGACCCACAATAGAGCCGTTTTAGTCTTTTTTTAGGGGGGTACAGGGGGTCTTTAGGGGGAGATAGCAGGTCAACAGTAGATGGTCAGGTCATTTTAAGTCATTTTATACAGTCAGGTCAAGTTTCAAAAAAGGTCTCTACAACTACAATGAAATGTCTCCTATGGGGACTCAAATTGTGGCTAATTGCTCTGAGTTTGTTTTTGGAGGGCTGAAAGGGACCAACTGTGAAAACACTCTAAAAGACAGAAGAAGAAGGTGGATTAGAGCGGAAAGAAAGAAAGTGGAGATAAAAGCAGAGCTATTATGCATCACGGCTCTTCAAAGTGAAGGGTGGCGACTCTCCAGCTTATTTCTAGGTCAGCGTCGCTGCTCTTTGTTTATAAGATAATCAGATGATGAGATGATTAGCTGTCCTCTCTCTTTTCTCTTTTCTCTTTTCAACTCCTTCTAAATTATAGCTGGATTTAAAAATACAGCTTCTGCCAAGCTGGAAAAAAAATAAACCCCTCTGATATGAGGTTATATATGATAAGTTCTTCATTTATTTTCATTTTGAGTCACCAGCAAAGCTTCAAGTTCTTTCTCGAAGAACAAAGGACATACATTCAGATTAAAACCACTAATAGAAAACAACTTAGAAAACAGGTCAATGTGTGTGTGTGTGTGTGTGCGTCTGAACAAACATCAGTTCAATAGTAACGATGAATAATTCGGACCTCTTTATTTTAGGAATTAAAAAAAACAACAACTAATGAATCTGTAGGTGAGCACAAGATCTGAGATCAAGATGCACGTCATCAAGACGATCAGATCTGTATCTACACACTTTTCTTAACCAGTATTCATGTTTGTTCTTCATTTCTTTAAGAAAATCAATTCATTCAATCCATCCAATAATATATTTGTCTGGTGTATAATGAACATTAAAGCCTTTAGGTTTGCAAAATCTCAACAAATCACGGATGTTTGTTGACTTAAACCAACCAAAGAGCTGTTAACCAACAAACTCTTTATGTTTGGAGGTGGACTGAAACCCAGAACGAAAATAAATTGTGTCAAATGTGAAACATCGGGTGGATGTGTTTTTGTTATAATGAAATAGAAAACTTCATATTAATATTTAAAATGTGGAATGTGAATCATCTCTGTTTTAAAACAGATAACTGTTGATGGACTATAGATGCCTTCATGAATAAGTTAGTGCTTTGTCATAATTACATCACGATGTAGTAGAATGTATAATATGTATAATGTGGGTCAAATGTAAATGTAAAGGCGTGTAGTTTCAGATCCACAGAAGCTTTTCTGTTCAATTTAGTGCATTTCTCCATGTTTGAGGTTGTAACTTTACCCCCCCTCCCCGCCCCCCTTCCCCCCGGGGGTTTCACTTTCTAATAAAACACGTAGAATTTACAGTGTGGTTGGATATATATATGTATTTTTGAAATAATATTTATGGTGCTGCTGTGAAACTGTCTGGTTTGTGAATGTGTAATGGCGTTAAAACTTCAGATGCCTTCAAGCAGAACTGTGTGGGGGGGTTTGAAATCATAAACCGCAGCTTGTAATATTTCTAATGTGGGTCAGTTGTAAACAGCCTCGACCAAAACAGAGGGGGGGGGGGGATATCAAGGCAGGAAGTTAGCGTTTTTTTTGGAAGTCATTGCAGCTTTGGATGCTCTTGTATAATGCCTTTAAGCTTATCTTGATGTATTATGTTTAATTTTTTAAAGGTGAGGGAATATTACACTCTCCGTCAGCTCCGTTCTGCTTCAGGCTCCGACAGTTGCACATATTTGCGGTGGGAGCTGCTGAGAAGAACCACAGAACAGCTGGAGATTAAACTCATTATTTAGCCCCCCCCCCACCTCACGTCAGAAGAAACGCGGTTAACATCATGACTAAAAGAAATCTGCTCAAACTCCAAAACAAACGAGCAGAAACGGGATAATGAGGAATCTCAGAGCAGGTGTTGGCGGTGTCTGTCGGTCCTCTGTGGCTGCATTATAGAATAGAATAAACTTTATTGTCCAGCCGAGGCAGGAAAATAGAGACACAAAACATGTCCACAGGATAAAAACATCACATTAACAGAACAAAGGTCTTGTTGCATTCATACCCACTCTGGTACTTTTGCGTTACTAAAAATGAAAACCCCTTTGCGATTCCTTGTGCATGTTGGTTATATAGTCCAGAGGGCATGTAGCCTACTGTACGCCTACCTGTTGAATGTATTGACTATCCTGTCATTGCATATCCCCGTCTACGGCGTCTGTAATGGTACGTGTCCACAGTCTCCGTCCTTTCCACGCTTCCTATTCATTTTCATGTGTAAGCAGCCGTGCAATGCATTCTGGGAGTGTGGCGGCGCGATTCGAGAGACAGGGCATCACGTCGTCCGCTCCTCATTTGCATAAAGTTGAGGTCTAGGCTACTTTATGCAAATCAGGAGCATCCGACGCAACTCTCCGCCTCTGGAAACTCCCGAGAAACTTTTAAACTAAACGGTGTAGATATAATGTAAAGACAGATTCAACGGCATGGATTACTTCTGGCACAAAATGTTTTCAGAAACACATTTCGATGAACTATTTTCATGATATAAGAGAAGAAAGTTTTGAAATGAGCCGCCATGTTGGTTCCAGTTTGAAAGCTGGGAGCAGCAGCACACGAGGGAAAGCATTCGCCCAATCAGGTGCCTTGTGTCTAGTGGCAGCCCATCAAGCGTCCAATGCTGCTGATTCTGTTACCAACACGTTCTCATCCCAACTTGTCACATAACTTCCCTTGGCCTTGGCGTCACGCCCCTTGGCCTTGGAGTCACATCCTTTGGCGTTGGCGTCAACCCCCTTGGCCTTGGCGTCACACCCCTTGGCCTTGGCGTCACCCCCCTTGGCCTTGGCGTCACATCCCTTGGCGTTGGCGTCACCCCCCTTGGCCTTGGCGTCACCCCCCTTGGCCTTGGCGTCACACCCCTTGGCCTTGGCGTCACATCCCTTGACGTTGGCGTCACCCCCCTTGGCCTTGGCGTCACACCCCTTGGCCTTGGCGTCACACCCCTTGGCCTTGGCGTCACTTTATTTTTGGCATTAAAACCACTATAGTTAGGTTTAGGAAAGGACTACATGGTTGGGCTTAAAACTACTACGTTAGTACAGTGAAAATGAAACTGAACAAACAGCTGATTGTAACGTGACACAACACAGTCTCACGGCAGTTCATGAAATAGTCATGAAATTTTATCTATTTGATTCGTGTAAATAGACACAAATTTCCTTTTTTTTCGTGACGCCATCAGCGCCATCAGCACGACTTTCAACAGCTTACAAAAGCACTGAAAGGTCTCTTGTGCTGCTGTACCGAACGCCGACGACCGTGACAAAGCCTCGGTATTTGACGCCCTGGGAATGACAACAGGCTGTACACACAAACACACCTGTGTGTATGCATTTTGTGTGTTATATTGTGTGCATTCAATGTGTGTGTGAGCAGGTGATTGATGTTGAGCTGACAGTGCAGTCAGACCAGAGGAGCTGAACACATTTACCCACCATTCACTCTTTTAATTCTCTTGATTTCTCCTCATTTATTTGCGTCTCTTTGATCGATCACAGTTGGAGCTTCGACTGTTTTTCATTCTTTACATTCGCAGCTGATGTTTTATCTCACACTCACACACATCGTCTCTTATTGAAGCAACGCATTTATTTTCCTCCTATACGCCGCCTCGTCTCCGAGGCTCTTTCCAGATAAGCACATCCAACACTTCAGTCCTAACAAGAGTGCTGGGATTTAGATTTGAGGAAACGGCTGCAACAATTCAACATCTTCACCTTATTAACACTGCAGGTGTGTGTTCATGCAGACATGTCATGTATTTGTACTGCGCGGTGTGTGTGCTGGTATCAGAATGGCAGCTGTCAGGTCGGAGCATAAAAAAGTTGAATTTGAATAATTTAACACGCAGCTCAGTTCATTTCTCCGCTCTGATTGGCTGATGAAGCCCATCAGACTGATGTTTGACATAATGACCCACTATTCACTGAGCACAAAGCTGTTGATTGCTGAATGGAGGCTTTATCTCTTGACATGAAACACTGATTTAAATGATTACAGGCTTACAAAGAAAGAAAGAAAAGAACAGCGAGCATCCATGTCTGAACTATAACCAGCTTAGTGGGATTCGGGACATTTTGATGAAAGAAAGAAAACAAGATGGTGTCAGCTCATGGTTCACACTTCTTACAAATATGGATATAAGTAGTGGAGGCAGATTTATCAGAGACAGATACATCTAAAACTGAAACTGTCCGCATGGATAGACACCACTGGAGGGGACTGAGATTTTATTTTTATGAATTGGGTGAACCGCCTAAACACAGGTCACCTTCAGTGGGAGTCACAGAAAGTTTTTCCCAATCGAATAAGCGTTAGATGGTTGTACCACAGAATTCTTCGGGAGGGAAGAAAGTGTCTGCATGTGGCTAGACTTATTTAGGACTTTATTTACAGTTATTTTTTTGCGATTGCTTACACACTGCTAAAAGTTTTTGCTAAATTTGCTAAAAAAAATTGCTAAAAGTAAATGCTTGGACAAATGCATCGAATCTTAACTTTTGTACCCAAAAGTACAAACATATTTTCTGCTTTAAACTTTGTTTGCAATTAATTCTGCAACACACTTCTTGTTTAACGTGACACATTTTGTTCATGAAGGAAATCTCTTGCAATTATTGGGAAAACACTTCAATTCAATATGCAAAACATACTGAAACAGAGGAAGAGGATGATGATGATGATGAGGAGAACAAGAACAAAGAAGGGGACCAGGGATGACATTTCTTGTGATGTGGATGAGGTGATGTGATCAGACCCGAACAGAAGACAGGATCCAAAACCATCCACCATCCCTTACAATACTATTGTTTTTGTTTACCATTGCACTGTCATTTTAACTCCAATGATTTTTGTTTCCATGAGTTTACAGTAACATTGTATTGACTGCTGTACTGTAATTCTACTTTTCTTGGTTTTGTTGATTGACATGTGAGTAGATGTGCTGTACTGGAACAATCTTTCACAAAATGAGAAAATGATAAACGTATACAAAGTACTAAAAACTGCAGTGTTTAGTATGAAGTAGAAATTGAAAGAGTTTTTGAGACAAAATTCCTCTGGGTTGTGATTGATCATAAATTCACATGGAAACAACATTTTGACTATATCAAAGGAAAAATTTCAAAGTCAGTAGCAATCCTGTATAGATCTGGGGATATATTAAATTATAAGGCCTTGCATATAATTTATTGCTCACTTATACTTCCTTATATTTCTTACCGTGCAGACTTGTGGGGGTCGACCTTGAAAACGTCTCTAAATTCAATCGTTTTACTACCGAAACGAGCCATACGTTTTATTAATAAGGCCGGTTACTGTGACCACACTAATTCACTGTTTATAAGATCCCATGTTATGAAATTGAATGATTTGGTATATTATAAAATAATGCAAATAATGTTCAGAGCCAAATCAAAGTCACTTCCAGACGGTGTACAAACGTTTTTTTTCACTACGGGAGAGCAAATAATGATCTGAGAGGTGTTTGTAAGTTTACTGTACAAAAAGCTAAAACAGGTATTAAAAGGAGATTTGTTTCTATTGTTGGGGTCAAATTATGGAACAATGCTAATATAAATTTAAGAATGTGTAATTCGCTTTTGGTTTTCAAAAGAATGGGTTACAAAGCTATTTTTGAGGGTTACAAGTGTGAATGATTTTTTATTTCTGGAGGGTAGCTTCATTTGATAAGAATATAGGTTAGGCATATAAATTATAAGCATTTTGCTTCTGCCTGTGCCTGTTTACTTTGTTAATACTGTTTGTATTGTTTATACTTATTGTATTATGAGTGATGACTGAATATAATACTACTACTACTACATCAGTGTGTTGTTGATGTGTGTTGAAGGGAGATGTTTATCTCCAAGTGTTGTATCTTATATTGCGGTTATATATATATTGTATATATATATATTGGTGTGTAGTGTTTTGACACAATTTAAGCAATCGCAAAAAAAATTGTAACCCTGAAATTCACCACAAAGAACATAAAACGTAGCTTTAAGAAACATATACTACAGGCTTGTGATGAATTAGATACAAGATAAATAGGAATTGGAGGATAACTTTATTGTTTCTAGTTATTAAAATAAAAGTTTATTTGAGTCCCCAAGAGAAACTAAGACATCAGTCATTTCATGAAATCCCCCCAAAACAACAGATGTTTATGTTCAAGTAACAAAGCCCTCTAGCTAGCAGACGTAGGAATTATGACTCTATAAATAAGCTGCATACAGCACAGACACTGCACTGATAGATCATCATCATCATCATCTGTCAGCATTGTTGACATTTTGACAGATGACACATTTCATGTCAACATTAGTTTTAAGGCAACAGATCCCACAAATTAAAGTCCAGAACTGGAGCATCCACACGACGAGCTGATCTGCTAGTCAGAGTTACAGATGGAAGTAATGTGCAGATGAATTTCCCCCCTCAGGAATCATTAAGCTCAAACACTTTGCAAAGCAATAATCGACGTGTGCGGTTTTGATGTTTTTAATTTAAAGCTCCGACAGCACGGCGACACCGAAGGCGGCGGACTGAAGCGTCAGCAGTTTGAGTGTTACCGCCGCGGTGGTTATTAGATCACGTGTTCTGTTCCAACGAAAATCTATGAAATCATTCCTGATAACATCATTAAGGTTTTGTACTGGAGTCTGATGTTTCTATATCTGGAAATCAGCCAGTGCAACACAAAGTCAATATTCATATTTTTTGCTGATATCCATATATTTTACTGCACGCTCCACAGTGTTTAAAGTCACACTTTTATATATGAATGTCCTTTTTACTCAAATCAAGTCAGTGAAAGTCATGAAAACCAGTTTGGGTCGTTGTCGACCCCGAAATAAAAATCATGTATATGATTAACTGCACGTTTCTCACTGTTGTGCAAATGAAACATGCAAGTTAAATGTTAAGCAAGTACAGTACAAACTATCCCAATTCAAGGACCACTTAATGGCTCTTTTTCCTGGTACCTTCAAATGCATTGCTTCGTCCGAAATCACACACTTTGCACTACATACTCAAAAGGTGAACCATCGTTCAACATACTTTTGTGTGAGTAAACAGTAGTATGGATCTTTTCGGACGCACTGAACTATAATTTACGTCGTCACTTCGTGAGAGCCTCCTCGTCGGTTGGAGACACGTTACCATGGTAACCCCAGCCAACCTCATGTGACCAAAACGACGTTTTTTGAGAATTAAAATCTGAATTAATTTAAAATATATATTATGCCGAGTAAAGTGAAATCTGATACTTACGGTTAAATTGTAGCGTTAGTGATGTTACAGAGTTGTCCATAAACGTCTGTTATGAACGTTTGTCACTACCACATTGCATTGTGGGATATTTATGCTGCCGTAGTGTCCAGTGTTGCGTACTGTAATATTTCACCGTATGTAATTTGCATACCATTGGTTTCATACTGAGGTTGTCCGCCATGTTTGTTTACACTAAAGTCACGTTTGATCGCGTGAGATTTAGTGAGATTTCTGTTCTTTTTAGTGGGGACTCTTGTTGTTCATGAATGGATCTGTTAGTGTGTGGTGTGCTGTTTCTCTCCACACACTATAGGAACAAAACTGTTAAATGTAACACATCTTTTAGTGTGAGCCAGCCTTAACTCTTACCATAGCATTTATACGTGGATGCGTTTACATGGATAAATGGTGTACAAAAGACACACGGAAATCAAGAAAGGCGTAATTATTGCACGCTAAACAACTTGCGCATTATGGTGGCATTTATACACCTCTTTGTGCCAACGGGCTGGTAGGATCTGTACTATTTTGGACACTCCCAATATGTCAATGTGATTTGTTATGAACAGAAATGAAACACATCAAACTGCTGGCTGTAACAGACTCTTTAAACTCCGTGTTAAGGGGCATTTCAGTTTGGTAAAAGTAAACTTTTTAAGTGTAACTTTCAGGTGAGAACCAACTGTGCTGCTTCTCCTTTGAAGATCTCACATTGACGTCCCTCTTTAACCTCAATCCAATTAGGTGTGATGGAGAGGACGAGTTACATATTCTTACTGAGTACTTTCCTCATTTGTTTGTAGTAGTGAGGCCACGCACACACACACAGTCGATGTGTGTGTGTGTGTGTGTGTGTGTGTGTGTTTTGAAGTCTGAGGTTGTTAAACGGTCCAGAGGGAACACTCCATTACACTGTCTGCTAGCAATTAGCACCAGTGCTAATGACAGGACAGTGACTGATGGTGCACACACACACACACACACACACATATACAAACACACACACACACACCAGAAGCACTTCATTATTCTGCGTAGTAGCAATTAGCATCAGTGCTAACGACAGCAAAATGATAGAGGGTGCACACACACACACACACACACACACACACACACACACACACACACACACACACACACACGCGCACAAACTACTTCGTTATTCTCTCTGCTAGCAATTAGCATCGGCAGTAATGACAGTAAACACACACACACTCAGAAGTTTGCAGCTGAACGCACACTCACTAGAAGTGTGTGGATCGATGAGCAGATGGAGGCCTGAAACACGGACTGAATCTGCAGGTTCACTTCCCTCTGGGCTGCCATGCTAAAGGGCTAAAGGGCTAAAGGGCTGAAGGCCAATCCACAACTACAGAAATCACCTATCTGACTCACAAAACTGATGCACTTTCATCTCTGTATCAATCCATGACTTTGAGAGACACAGACATTTAAATCTTACTTACTTACAGGTGCAGTAAAAGGAATAGTTCAACATTTTCAGGGAAATGTAAATACAGAGCTGGAGGAAGGAGGTGATTAGCCTAGCTTAGCGTGGATACACAAGGTAACAACCGGTCCAATGTTCAAAAACATGGCTCACATACCCCCGCTCACTGCTTGACCCCTACTAAAGTAGGTCCAAAGGTTTTGCCCTTTTGGAACTAATGATTAATTGATAAGTTGTCAACTATTAATATTTTGATAATTGATTAATCGATTTGAGTACTGTCTTAAATAAGGTAAAAATTCTCGCAATCACAGTTTTTGGACTTCTAACCCCCAAAAGGCACAACTACACCACACTGTCAAACATCATACCAAATTTGAAGTTCCTAAGTTAAATTCCGAGTTCTACTCCGGAAACGAAAGTGTAACGGACGGAAGGACAGAAAGACGGACACGCGGAGCGCTATTTACCCCCGACTACGTTGCCGTGGGGATATAATTACACCTAACAACACCTCTGAAGTTCACTAATTAACTTTTGGGTGTCAGAGCTGGTTTTCTGCAGGAGCATGAATATGATAAAGATGTGAAGAGAAGACTGATCAATTCCAGCAGTGCACAGTGCAGTGCATCCTTATATCAAAAATAATAATGCAGTCCAACTTAGAGTAGAACTAAAATCAGTCTACATACTGTAAGTTTGTTTTCTACCGCTGAACAGTTGGCTGTTAAATTCACACAATATGACCCAAAAACCTGCAGCATCATATTTCACTGATAAAGTTAGTTGAGGTTGGAGGTGGTATCTGATCACTAAGCAGCTGCATGTTGAAGCTGGGTTTACAGTAAGCAGGTTACTCACGTGCACATCAATAATTTCCTACCTAAATCTGATTTCTCTACAGACCTTTTTTTTTGCAGACTTGAAAAAAATGTGCTGACTTTTTTGTTGTTGTTGTTATTGTTGCAGATACAGACGTATAACCCACGACTCAGAGAAGCTGGTTGGATTTAAAGGTTTATACAAAACAGGGGTTGCAGACAGACAACTGGTCATAACAAACCCTGATCTATTGGTGCCTTCAAATGTGGTTTCGTTTACCGTGTTCACCAGAAGAGTCCATATGAACGCCCCCATCTTATCGTATTCACAACCTCATAACTAGAAAGTTTCTGAAAGCTCCAAGTTCACGACTTGTGACGTGTTTGTTGACGTTGTGAGCCCATGGAAGTTCATTTTTCGGTGCATAATAAGTTAATATATTGTAGTTGTATATTGTTTTTCTTCATAATTCCATAATACGTCTGAGGAAAATGTTCATATTCCCAACAACCTCATCTTCTTCCTCTGTCATTATGTCTTTGCATTTCCTGCATTATGTTACCCACTTGCTAGCTTGCTAACTCGTTAGCCTCTGTGGCTTCTAGACATCGACAGTAACGTTAATATTGCCATTGCTTAGCAGCGGTGTTCTTCACAACTTAACCACTTGAACGCCGAGCGTATCGTGTACACGACTTCCCGTGTTGTAAACACGAGTTCACGAGTTTCATTTGAAGGCACCATGTGAGCATGATCTTGTGACGTTAGTTTATAAGCCAGTCACGGTCTGGTATTATTTAATCATCCAGCAGATGTAAAGCAACATAACCATCCCGTTGTCATCGTGTTTGTGCACACCTGATGAATGTACTTCTATTATTCACTATGAGCTAAATCAGGCTAAAGTTGGTGAGAATCTGTGGCTTCATCACTACGAGTTTCACATCACATGTACCCGTTGATTCACTGTTATCAGAGATATATTGATCAGTGATGCTTTACAGCTCTATACTCCATCTCTCTGTAGTCGTAACTCACACAAACCCAACTCCTCCTTCATATTTACGGCTGTAAAGACCACAAATCTGTGCGTTTAATGTTGGAATGCTGCATTGACTGTGCAACACACACACACACACACTCTGAGATGCATAGACACAAACAAGACTGTAGAAATGTCATGCATGCACACACACACACACAAGCAGATCAATACTTGTTGATTGAGAAGGGACCATGGAGAGTTCTTCTCAGCAAAGTAAATGAGGTTAACTGACTCACTGACAAATAGAGTGATCACTGTATGTGTGTGTGTGTGTGTGTGTGTGTGTGTGTGTGTGTGCACTCCATGACATTGACTCTAATTGCAGGCAGACAGTGTAATAGAGTTCTTGTATGTGTAAGATGTATTGCCACCACTCTCCCTTTTCATCAGTGTTTCTCTATGTGTGTGTGTGTTTGTGTGTGTGTGTGTGTGTGATTCCTCTCAGCATTTCAATTACTGCAGAGCTGAATCACTGCATGTAAACACACATATCGGGACTCGATGCTGCGTTTCAGATCTATCTTGTTAGTATGAAACACGGAGCACCTGTAGACTGTTAGGAGTTGTGGTTCAGTTTAGTTTAGTTTATTAAGATCCCCATTAGCTCCAGCATCGCAGCAGCTCTTCTTCCTGGGGTCCACAAACACACCGACAATGTGACAGTGTGAGAATAAACAGGACAAGACAAAAACACTCACACAGAATAATATAATAGAACATTCCGGAATAAAACAGCACAAGACTCAAAGACTTGGTCAATATAGAACGCATCGTTAATGCTTTAAGATTTAAGACTTAAGAGTTAAGTGGAATCTAATAGTGACACAGTGGAGGTGGGTTGAATTCATAAAGTTATTTGTTTACTGTAAATGTAAATATATATTGTAATAGTGACATATGTCACGAAGAAAACACACATTTTCTGCAGATGTAATTGATAATTGGGACGGCAGTAGCTCAGTCTGTAGGGACTTTGCTGCCGACTACGTGGCGGCGCCATAAACCACTCTGACACCTCTACGTTAATGAATGTCTGTAGCTCCTGTGTGTGCATGTGTGTGTGTGTTTCAGGCCTATGTGTGTGTGTGTGTAATGAATAACAACAACAGAGAGTAAAAATTGAATTTCCCCAATGAGGGATTAATAAAGTACTTCTTCTAAATCACATTGAGGCATTGGCTGTAAATCAAACACTGTGACTAAGCCAGAGACCAACTGGGAATGAAAAACGGCCCCGGACTTTTTGAGTCAGACCCGTTGGTACCAATCATGTCATGCTAGCTAAATGGTTAGGAAGGCTACATTTTAGCGAGGAAAAACTGGTCTCTGATCTCAAGATATGTGAATGAAAATTGGTTCTCTGGATTCTATGGGTTCTATGGGTACCCACGAGTCTCCCCTTTACAGACATGCCCACTTTATGATAATCACATGCAGTTTTTTGAATGCAGTATAAATGTGTTATTGTCTCCTATTCTAAAATGGTGTATCTGAATATTTCTGCATACTGGGGTCCCTAAACAGTCTTGAATCACATAAATTGTGTCTCACTGTAAAGCTGAGACTCTGGTGGATCCAAAGAGCCCAACTGTATTCATGTGTGATGATGTTAGTCCCCATAGGAGACATTTCATTGACCTCACTGTATAAAATGACCTGTGGTGACCTCTAGCATAATCACAGCCTCATGAAACTTTACAGCCACAAACTAGAGACCTAGAGCATTCAGAGGATGGATGGCTTTCCTAGCTAGATTGACAATAAGGGGGTTTCTGAGCACTTTACACAACAGAAGTGCTCGCAATCCAATCGCCGAAAAATGCAATTCTTGCAGAAATCGCCAAATGTCAAAAGTTTTTGATCCCAAATCACAGCATGGCTTTTTCTATGGTGTTCCTCAAGGTCTTGGTGTCTTAATGTGGTATTTTGGAGGGATTATTGATAATTTTTATCAATTATCAAGTGGAAAAAAATGGTTAAATTTAGCACCAAATGTGTGTAACAAATGGTATCAACCCAAAAATTGCAGCAACAACTTATGAGACATAATACAGCATGGGGATGGAAATATATGCTCCATTGTGATGATGTAAACCTTCCGGTTGCCTATGTAACTAACCCCCTAAACCACTTGGAAACATGTGTTATCCTTGATGGGCAGGTGAACACAGCAATGTGGTTTTTATTGTCAACATTTGAATGCAAAGTCCAAAATCTCCGTCCAGTCTGACCCCAAACCTCGGCTTTCCTTACATTTATCAAAACTGCTCAGCAGGCACAGAGAAGTTCAACCTGGCTGCAAAACGACTCTTTCACTGTGGAGTGTAGAGAGGTCAGCTGACCTCCATTATGTTTTCATGTTTTGCTCTGAGCACCTCAATGGAACATATTCTACCACGCTGCCTTTAAAGGCTCTTCAGTCATTGACAGCAGTGTGTGCATGAATGTGTGTGTGTGTGTGTGTGTGTGTGTGTGTGTGTTCACCCCAGCCCACTGTGGTGCTGATCACAAAGCTAATTGTGATGAAGTGTTAATTAAAACGGATATGTGGATGGATACAGGGGCTCTGTCAGGAACCGGGCCCGGCTGGTAAACACTCCACTAATCAGACAAACTACTTTAGTGTCTAATAGCTGAATGAGAAGCAGCCCTGTGGCTCAGTGGGGACAGAAACATGCGTGTTCTGTTCAAGCTGCAGCAAACATTCATTTAATAAAACACTCGTCATGGCTGTCGAAGCTGTCACATCTTGATTGTTTTAATCACAGTAATCAGAACCCAGTGGAAGATCCACTTTAATCAAATACCACTGTAGCACAACAACACACGTCTTCTTACCTACTGGCACCGTATTTTCCTCAAACCCCCAAACCGGGACCCTTAATCGTAGCACACGTTCATGCGCGTGTTTGCGCTTATACATGCACAATAAGCGTTTTTATCAGGATGGGGACAATTGTTTCAGCGCTGCCGAGCATGTGTTTCAGCACCATGGACAGCGCCTCAGCAGACGAAAAATTATGTTATGTCTCCCAAAATCCATCAAAACAGTTTATTTGAGAACTGTATGATAACACCTGTAAACACAAACACAAGAATTGCATTGGTGTAATATAACTATTGATTGTCAGATACTAAAAGGCTGACTGTGACACATTCTCTGCCAGCTATGAAAATTGTATATTACTATCCAGTCATCTTAATATTATCTTTTATATCAGCACTTCACGCAGCATTTTCATTGCTGGCAGCGTTGACAGATGGAAAAAAATAAATTATCGTACCAGAGGCTTAAAGCAGCATTGGGTAGAAATGGAGCAAATATGATTAAAAAAAGTTATTTTTATAAAACAGTCACTATATCCTGAGAGTAGTGCAAGAGACAGGTAATCTGAAAAGAACACACAAAACACCATATTTTCATCCAGGAGACCGGAGTTTGCATCCCATGTGAGATCAACAATGTCTAGTTGTCTTTGTGTTCGTAGTTATTTTAACCCAAACACGTTACACATGTTTTTCCCTAAACTTAACTAAGTGCTTTTTGTTGCCTAAACCTAAAGAAGTTGTAGTTTTATTGTCTAAACTTAAGAAGTTGTAGTTTTATTGCCTAAACCTAAAAAAGTTGTAGTTTTGTTGCCTAAACCTAAAAAAGTTGTAGTTTTATTGCCTAAACCTAAAGAAGTTGTAGTTTTATTGCCTAATCCTAAAGAAGTTGTAGTTTTATTGCCTAAACCTAAAGAAGTTGTAGTTTTGTTGCCTAAACATAAATAAGTTGTAGTTTTATTGCCTAAACATAAAGATGTTGTAGTTTTGTCGTCTAAACCTAAAGAAGTATTTTTGTTTGTGTTCAAAACGTGACGTTTCATTCAGTTTTACATGTTAGAACGTGTTGCTTTTAAGTTTCACTTTCACTTTTACAACATAGTAGGTGTAGGAGGCCCCTACTGACCCACATCTATGGTGCTTATAGTGACTGATAACACCTATTTAATGGCCTGATAACAGTCGAATCGGGTGAAGCATATGACAAATGTAAGTATTAAGTAATAATTTAGGTCTGAGTCCATGAATTTTCTGGCCTGGTTTGTGGTCTTTAACGTTAGCGAGTGAAGCTGAGCATTGACTTATAAAAAGGCACACAAACAAGTGTTGTAAACTTACGTGGCGTGCCTTCTAATCATCAGAATGAGCTTCCTGGTTTTTAGCTGACAGTGTTACAAACATGAGAGAGAATCGAGATGCTGCAGAGCAGCAGGTCAATCCAGGACGTGTGATTTTCTTTTATTTATTCTCCACTGAGGATGGAGAAGGAACTCGAGGGCGTCAGCAGAATCCTCCGGCTGAGGAGACCATGAGGGAGAAAAGAAAGATGGAGTTAATGAAGGAAAGCAGAGGAAGAGGAGAGAAGCTGGGTGTTACCCCGAGTCAGGAGAGGAGGATGAGGGATGTTCTGCAGGAGGAAAGCAGCAGGATGGATTAAGGAGAGGATTTGGCGTGTGTGTGTGTGTGTGTATGTGTGTGTGTGTGTGTGTGTGTGTGCAACCAAGAGAGAGAAAGAAAAGCTGTTTTCCGTTGAGGTAAGGGTTCATGCCTAAATAAATGAGCCAACTGCCTTTCCAGGATCCTCCTGTTCTTTTATCAAGATGTCAAATAACGTGTGCAGCACTGTGTCTTCTTCTTTGCCTCTCTGTGAATCTATTATTGTTGATAGACGTTGAGATGCTGCTCATTGAAAACATTTCTCCAAATGTGTCTCATTATCACAGGAAAGCTTCAACCTCTCCATCAAACTTTACAAACAGCCGTCTGTAGCGACTACTGTCAATTAAAAAGCTGCTAAGAGGCTGAAGTCTTGACTGTGTGACTCGTTCCAAAAAGTCCAAAAGTCCAGATGCGTGTTACGGTTTATTAAATGAAAGGAATTACAAACAATAACTTAGGCTAACTGGAATAACTAAAGTTTGTAACGTGAAGTGACAGTAATCAGAAAATATCCAAGTCTATCTCACCCTCTTTGTCTAACTCTCGCGGCCCCAGTGAACAATAGTATAGTATAAATAGGTGGAACCACACCCCTGTGTTAATTACCGGAAGTGATGATTACCAAAATAATATATGCTGCCTAAACAAATATAATAATAACCAACAGGCTAAATACACACTTTGGCTCCTACACTGTCCACTAAAGCTTGATTCATGCTTGGTCACACAACACTGTGGAGAGCAGTCTCTTTAAAAAAAAGTTCCGTACGTGTCGTACGTTACTCCATATTTATACTTCAGTGACAGTAAGTAGAAGCTTCGTTTCTGTCCTCTATCAAGAGGCTACACCTCAGTAGTCCAGCCTTTTAATAACGTGAGAGTCCGTTCAGGGCGAGAGGGAAGGGTGGACGGGTCAAACAAATACAAGACTTTCAGCCAGCAGCATACTTGCCAACCATGAGACCTCGATAATAGGGAGGATTTCAAAACCAAAGTGAGGGTCTGGGGGTTCTCCCCCAGAAAAAAATGAGTTTCAGAGACTTTGTTTTACTGCATTCTGGTGACTTTAAAAGAATGAAAATAACAAAATTCCCTGCAACAGCATTATTTTTGTTAAATAGGCCTCCTTTTCATTTTATTTTTAATTCTCAGGAAAGAAAACGATCCGCGATGTCGCCAGGAAAAGACATATGGTGTAGCTCTATCTTCATCCAGGTGGAAACAGTAGAGCTTATATACGCTGTACAGAGCCAGAAACAGGTTGAGATAACGAAAAATCGGGAGGGTTGGCAAGTATGACCAGGAGACCGCTGTTCGTGTCCCGTGTGAAACTAAAAGTAACGTTGACTTATTCTGTCACGTCAATCTATAGTCACGTGAGACGCTAGTCAGTGAAGTTAACGTCAACCACGACCGTTCCTAAACCTAACTATGTGCTTGTGTTGCCTAAACCTAACTTCCTGTGAAAACGGAAGTTTATTTCTAAAGGACAAGCGTATACTGAAACGCCGTCCCTGGTCCGTCCAAAAGTAACACAAGAGGGGTACGTCGGTGCCGAGGGGCGCTGACCAAGCAGCGGTATTTGACGAGTTGGGAGTAAGAACGTGTCCTCTATTCACATGAAGACGACCACGCCGACCTCTATACTAGTTCTTTCTTTGTATCAATGTATTTTTCAGATAAACCAACTGGTTATTAAATGGTTCATTTAGTTTAAGAAGTAGGATGATGTTCTCAAAATACACCATTTCAAAGCATAATACTGATGTTGAATATGGAACCAATCAGAATCAGACTGATGAACTCCTGACTGTGGGTTTTAATGCTGCTGTGGTTCTTTCTCCCATATCTGTCACGTCTTAGTTTATTGTTTGCAGTGTGTGAGTTTGGCCCCATTGTAGAATACTCTACAGAGACCTTGGATGAACAGTGTGTGGGTGTGTGTGCGAGGGTGTGAACAGACGTCTGTATTAGCTGCTGATTGCGTAACACAGTGAGCCTTTCTTCTATACTCCATGGAGGGAGATGTGCATCTACTGTTTGTTTGTTCCTGTATTTCTACACCACTTTGTGTTCATGTTAAGGAATTTGATTTAGGTTTTGTTTCGCTAAAAGGGCTGAAGGTTTTAATTTTGAAAAGTAATCTGTAGTCTTTATAATTACACAGAACATCTGTTATTAGCCGAGGCCTCCGCAGACGATTCAGTTAACTCGTCATGCTTATTACTACTCAGGCTGTGACGACTTTTCTTCAACGTTTTCTGCTTTTTAATATTTCATTTTTGTAGAAGTGGTCACGAACACACACCTGGAGGTTCTGTTTCTCTCTCTGTTCTTGTCGTAAATAAAGCGACACCCCAAAATCAAGCCTCTTAATTCATTCGCACACACCGCTGTCATTATTTTTGATGATTTATGTGAACAGACGGGCTCTTTAAAGTGAAACGATCTGGTTTGCTTGATGCAGTGACACGTTGATGGAAGGTGTTAGAAGACTGCAGGGGTTATCAGTAACCTGATATCAGTAACCACGTCTTTGTTTCCAGCCTGGTTGCTCTGCGGTAGACCTCCATTATTGCACAAGCTGTGTTTGCTGTGAGATTTATGATACATACAGCCACAAAGGCTCTGGAGGCTGCTGTCATCTCGTTATATGCGTCCAGTTTCTTTGTTGATCCCGTCCGGTGTGTCATGAAACCAAATGTATTTTACATGAGCGTGAAAATGGGCAGAGGCAACGAGACCGTTTAGTCTCCGGCCTCGGGGGAAATTCTCAAACGCCGCTCTGCTCTACATTTATATTCTACTGTGGACGTCCAGAGGGGGATGATACTGGACACACAGACACACCACAAACAGTGTGTCTGCGTTGTGCTTCCTCCTTTGCTTATTTTTATTCTTACGCGTCTCAAAAATGAAACTAGGTGGGCACTATGGCTGCTCGATTATGGCAAAAATCATGTTTCGGTCAATACTGAGATGATTATTTAACACAATTACTATTATTACAATTAAATGCATCAATCTGATTCACTTTAAGAGCAAAATGAAGAGGCTAGATCTATGAACAACTTTGTGCTTTAGTAAACAATTTAATCATAAACACATTGGTAGTATAGATATGCAACATGTTCTCATCCCTCGTCACATACTGACGCTCTGTCAGACCCCTCAGCGCCACTTTGCGGTCGCTGTAAACACGTGATTAATGTTGTGACTTAAACAAAAACACTAGTTTAGGATTAGGCAACAAAATCCTCATAGTTAGGTTTAGGTAAAATACATCGTTGGGCTTAAAATTACTACATTTGTAGAGTGAAAATGTGACTTGAAATTGTGAACACGGGACACGAACAGCGGTCTCCTGGATGGAAGCTTTGTGTGGTTGGGCCTGGTGCGTCTCTAGCGGTAAAGGGTGCCTTGTGCGGCGGTATCGAACGCTGACGGCTGTGACAAAGCGTCGGTATTTGACGCCCTGGGAATGAGAACAGGCTGACATGATGATACGGCAAAAAGGTCACACTCACAAAGCATGGTAAACAAGACGGGGTTTCAAGACGGGTCGAGTGGGTTGTCGACAGTACCGCGGAACACGCACTGGTCAGTCCATCTCAGTCAACCAGTTAGTCGGGAGCCCCGCAGGGAGAGAGGATGCAGCGAGCACTAAGTCCATGGCGCTGAAGCAGCACGGTCTGGGCGAGGGGGGCTGTAACGGTGCGTGTCCACAGGGGCGTTTTTTATCGTGAGGGATCGCTGCGCTTCCCAGCATTGGACACTTGATGGGCTGCCACTAGACACAAGGCACCTGATTGGACGAAAGCGTTCCCCTCGTGGGCTGCTGCTTCCAGCTTTCAAACCAGAACCAACATGGCGGCTCGTTTGGAAACTTTCTTCTCTTTTATCATGAAAATAGTTCACTGAAATGTTTTTCTGAAAACATGTTATGTGAGAAATAATTCATGCAGTTACTGAAACCGTCTTTACTTTGGATCAACAATGGTTAATTTAAAAGATTCTAGGGAGTTTTCCAGAGGCGGCGAGTTGCGCCTGACGCTCCTGACTTGCATAAAGTAGCCTAGACCTCAACTTTATGCAAATGAGGAGCGGGCGACGTGACGGTGCATCTCTAGAAACGCGCCGCCAGGCTACCAGAATGCATTGCACGGGTGCTTTACATAGACAACTAGAGTGGCACTCGGAGAGCGCAGACCTCATCCAAGGTGCACGAGTACGATTGCCCCCCGTCTCCGTTCAGCTTGCGCCATTATCCACGTGTATTTTTATAATTTCACCAAGTTTAATGTGAAAAAATGCTGGATCTACAGCTGTCATATCTCCATCATCTTGTTTTCATAATCGTAGGAAGCCAAAATCGTGACTGAAAATAAAATTTGATTAAACGCTCAGCTCTAGCTGGCTCTGACATATTGAGAAGTGAAGTGTTTTATTCTTCATTGAGATTTAAGATCTGGCTTTCAACTGCAAGAACATCACATTTTTACTTTCACTATGAATGCTTTCGATTGTTGTTAGAGAAGCTCAGGAATGTGATGCTTTTCAGCCATTAATATATTCACATAACCTTCAAATCCAGAGGAATTATTGCAGTGTATCATGTCCACAAAAATAAAGTTATGGCAAGTTCGTCATTGGCTCTGAAGTACAGAGCTGCTGCTGTGTGTGACTGATCGGACCATTAGTCAGTCGCACGGAGCCTAAAACGGTGTTATGTGTTTGCTTTTTTTGCCTGATTCTTTTATACGTCCGGTATCTGTTTGTGTGCATCTTTGAAAATATTTGTGTATACGTCTTGTTTTTTGTGTGTGTGTCTATGTGGGATACTGGAGGCTTTCCAGCAGATTTCATGACTGAGATCATTAAAATGAGATTGCAGTTAGTTTATATGACAACAGCTCTGCATGCCGGTGTTTGTGGGGTTGAGTCAAAATAAACGACCATGCGTGTGTCCATAGTAATAAAGCAACCTGTCACCCGGTGACACAGTGCGGCTCATTGATGTGTTTTTAATGGAGCTCTATGGCACAGAGGAAGAAGAGATATCAATATCAATACTTGGTGGTTTTGGTGCATTCATGGGATTCGTTGACAGTAAGAAAAATGAGTGTCGCAGCCAATAACAGTATGGAAACTGTAGCATTACCAGACACCCTGCAGCTCTCCGGCCGATCTCTCCATCCTGCTGTTCCAGGGGAGAGAAAGAAGTAAAGATAGAAGCTCATAATCCCAAAGATATCCTTCACTGATAATGATTTGATTAAACTACTGTGGCCGACAAATGCCTTCAATTTACTTTTCATTTTGAGCTGAACTGTTCCTTCAAGGAAAAATCACTGTCAGTGTTATTGTGATTTCGGGACAAGACCTTTAAAAAGTGGTCCTGAGATAAAGACTGGTCTCAAAAAATGGAAGAAATGAAAGGAAAAGAAAACCACCGACTCTTCCAGCTGATGCCCTCTAGCAGGCGCTATAGGTCCCTACCGGCCAAATCATCCCGTATTAACAACAGTCTTTTTCCAGCCCAGTCGCCAGGAAAAAATGTTGGCATTGGACGTTTCTGCAAAGAAGGGATACGTTGAATGTCGACGTTTTTGGATTCATTCGGATTAATTGACGTAGTCTATAGAGCAAAAAGAGACACACGTCGGGCGGGTGGGTGGGAGGGGAGGTGGATGGGTCCAACAAACACAGGGCTTTCATCCAGGAGACCGCTGTTCATGTCCCGTGCGTCACGTTACAGTCAGCTGTTCGTCCGTGTCCCGTGTTCACAACGTTTAGTGCCATATTCACTGTACAAACGTAGTAGTTTAAAGCCCAACCATTCCTTCCTAAACCTAACTATAGTGGTTTTATTGCATTGTTACGTTATTATTTGAAAACAAACCATGATATTTTTTTCTAACCTTAACCATTTTGTTGCCTAAACCTAACCAATTGTTTCACAACGTTAGACAAGTGGCGTTGCGTTTCTGCAAGCGTCATACGAGGCAGATATTTCACGAATTCATGAAACAAAGTTTTGGTTCTGAAACGTGCAGTTCCAACATTTTTTTCTGGCGACTGAGTTGTTTTTTTCCCCCACAATGCAATGCAATAAGAACTCTGAACACTTCACACTAACCCTGACAGACTGCACTTAAAACCTTTGTATCAATCTTATCAATACTGTCTTGTGGTAATATGTGAATAATATCTGTTGTGTTCTGTTAGTCATGTGTCTAATGTGATGTTGATGTTACTGACACTGTACCCACCATGCTGTACCGAAAGCAAATTCCACTAACCTTGGTCGTGTGGCTATTAATAACCGATTGATTGAAGAAACTGACAATGTTTTGATCAACATGTCGGCAGAAAACTAAGGAAATAAAGCCGAGACTGAACTGAGACACTCAGCACCGTCTTGGTGATCACCCGCCATATAATCACAGTGTGTTGTACAATCATTACATTCTTGAGTAAAGTGTTTGAGTCCAAGTCCCAATAGTCTTAATTAACCTTGAGATTGGGGAGGCTGTGTTAGCATGTGGCACGGACAATAGGTAATTAGATTTAATTACATCTCTCCTGCGGTGTTGTCATTGTTGAATGTCCTACTTGATCTCCTCCATCTTTTCTAGCTTGTTCACTTGCCGTAATTCAATTCAATTTGCTTTATTGGCTTGAGCGTAACAAAGAAACTCTTTGTCCAAGTCTCTGTCCCGCTTTCTTTCAGACTCTGTTCCTTCTTAATTTATTCATGTTGTGTTGTCAATCCTGGAAACCTTTTTTCATCTCCCTAAAAGAGTTTCATTTATTTGGACACTCTAAAAGAACAACTGGCCTTTGAAAGAGTTCAGTTTAGGCAGTTTGATGATACTCGTACCAAGTTGAGCGAGTTGAGTTAACCACCATACTGACGCTGTGCGAGTTCTTTTCCACTGCAGAGGTGTGCTGGTTTGAAGAAAATGCAGTTAGAGTGGAGAGAATGGAGTCAGTAGCATTACATTTACTTTCAGTCTTGTGTTGCTGCTGTAGTCAACATATCCTCGTAGTCAACGGTTTATATGAAAAGTCATTCCTCATTATGCGTTTTCCTACGAATATCCAGCAACACGGCAATTTACGCCCGTTACCTGCAGACAATCTTAAGATGGTGGTTTGGGTTAAAGTAACTACAAAAGTGGCGTTACTTAAGTACGGAAGTTATGTGACGAATAAATCAACAATGACTTCTGGATTCACACGAGACACAAAAATCAGTGGGAAATATTATGTAAATATTAATTATTTTTTCTTATATTTGCAATTTGTATTACATTTTTATTCCGCCAAACATATCAGATTAAATGTACATCATTATGCTTTTGAAGAGACACATCCGCCTGCTGAAGACAATCCAATAAAATGAAGCTTGGTCTCATTAGACCCAAGGCGTTTGGCCTTCAGTGGCACGGATCGACATCAGCATATCATTATGAAGAAGGAGACAGCTGACTGACATCCAGTCATCTCTGGAGGATCACTCAGCTTATTGCTGTGCTTTTCATGTACGTATATCATTTAATTGCTCGTCTATCTCTTCTCCTTTTCTCCCCCTTGTTCGCTCAACCTCTCTGTCAATTCTTTTTTTATTCCCTGTGTGACATAATTTCTTTTTGTTCATGAATCAATTGCCCCCCCTAAGGATAAATGAAACTGAATGAGATTTCAAATGTTATTATAAAGGCATGAAAAAGGTCCACATTTACTGTGGTATACGTATCAAGGAACTCTACTTATCTTGAGGATATGTAATAATCTGTGCATTCATTCTGTGGCATGTTTAGTGTGAATATCTATGGCCCCGACCATGGCCCTGAAATATCAGTTAGTTAGAATCTATGGCCCCGACCATGGCTTTGAAATATCAGTAAGTTAGAATATATGGCCCCGACCATGGCTCTGAAATATCAGTAAGTTAGAATCTATGGCCCCGACCATGGCTCTGAAATATCAGTAAGTTAGAATCAATGACCCCGACCACGGCACTGAAATATCAGTAAGTTAGAATCAATGACCCCGACCATGGTTCTGAAATATCAGTAAGTTAGAATCTATGGCCCCGACCATGACTCTGAAATATCAATAAGTTAGAATCTATGGCTCCGACCATGG
>CAKALU010033254.1:0-41781 GCA_916700995.1 Hozukius guyotensis | reverse complement strand
GGATCCCCCTTCCAGGATGGACAGACATGCAATAGATGTCGTGTGTACAGAGTAACAACATGATGAAAATACAACTTCGACAATCCCTATGACAAAATTAATACATACAGTATAATGTGAACATATGTGAGAAGGTGGATCCAGGAGGATGTCAAGCAGCTTCCCGGCATCTCCAAACAGATAGAGCCAGAGCAACACGACCTCCTCTCCACGGCAGATAGATAGAGCCAGAGCAACACGACCTCCTCTCCACGCCAAAAAGATAGAGCCAGAGCAACACGACCTCCTCTCCACACCAGATAGATAGAGCCATAGCAACACAACCTCCTCTCCATGCCAAAAAAGATAGAGCCAGAGCAACACGACCTCCTCTCCACACCAGATATATAGAGCCACCTAAGAAAAAGTAAGTAAACATCATGCATACTCCTCAGCATACAGCACAATACAATATAATGCACATGCATAGAGTTCCTCGAGTATGTTATAAAAAAATCTCCCCCTTTAAGCCATGTCATTCACCAAGTTTGACGCTCCACAATCGACTAGAAGCTCACGTCAGATCTCCTGGCATGAAAGACCATGTCAGTCACATGTGAGTGCCACGCGGTTCAAAGCAAGTCAAAAAACAATAGTTTTGTTTGTTTATTCATTTATGCGGATGGGAGACAGGATTTATTAAAAGGCTTCTCCCACACTGATCCTCAGAGACCAAGTCAACTCTTTTTCAACTTTTCTTTTTTTTTCAAAAGACTGTACGTTTTTGTCACATTTCTGAGCAAATCCTTCTGCTCTATTCATATTCACTCTGGTGCAGCAGCACGGAGAAAAACACCTTGTTCTTATACAAAAAGAGTCTTCTTGGGTTGTTTAGAATGCAGTTTTTCCCTTGTCCTCTACAGGGCATTAGAACAAATATAAATCATCCATCTATTCATCCCAGCATGCATTGGGCAGAATGCAGAGAAACACCCTGGAGAGGTCACTGGTCTATCATGGGTCGAGAGAAACTCATTTTTGATAAATGTAAATCCAGCATCTGTAACCCTGAGGAAGTTTGAATGCGGAGAACTTTACTTCTATAGTGCAAATATATTTCTAGGAAAAAAAATACTTTAATTTGACTTTTTACATTCAGTTAAAGTGCTTCTGAATCAAACATAGCAACAGGTAAGTGATAGATGTTACACGGTGAACGACCAAAATCATTATCTATTGACCAAGGACTATTGTTGCATGTGTTAAAAATCTACTCCTAGTCAGTGCTTGTTTTTGTAGTGAGAAAAATTGCTCTATTCAGACAGAAAAGCCAGAATTATGCAGGGCCAGAGTGCTGCACTCCTCTTACCATAAGAGCCTCATTTTAAAAGCTGCTCGAGAGCTGCGTTCCGCCATGAGAGTGTTTTACATGTGTTATAGTGATTAGAGTGTGTGTTTACAGTATGCGTGTGCTCCCACAATAAGATTTGGGCTACATTGAACTACTACAGCTGTATTACCATAATACTAAAAGACCGTTCTTATTGTGACACCATCATAAAAAGTTATCAGTTTGGGTATTTATCTCACCATCTATATCCTTGTCCCATCTATATATACCCTGCAAGAACCAGGGTATCCATCTTTCTAAGTCCTTCATGGGGGTCATTTTTAAAATCTCCCCTTGTGGGATCAATAAAGTTTATGTTATACTTTATAAGGGGCACCCCTGTTGGGCTATCTCATTAACCTAAAACAAAGACACTTTCCTTAATAACTGCTCCTGTTCCAAAGATAAAGGACAGACCAAATTGGAGCCAAAATTTGAGGTTTGAAGCACAGAGTTAGTTATTCTGGAATATTCCTTTATTAAATTTAATTTTTTGGAGTTTAAATAAATTAAAGGTATGGTTCAACATTTTGAGACTTACCCTCACTATCTTGCCAACAGTTAGATGAGAAGATCGATACCACTCTCATAATCTGTCTTAGCTTAGCATGAAGACTGGAAGCAGAGGGAAACAGCTAGCCCAGCTCTGCCAACCAGCACAGCAAAACCTCACTAAATTAACTAGGGCTTTCAATCGATTAAAATATTTAATCGTGATTAATCACGTTTGTCCATAGTTAATCGTGATTAATTACAAATTAACGACCTTTGGACAGAACCCAGCTTCATTCATTTACAGATGGATGTGATAGTTGGCAAGAAAGCAAATAGCATATTTGCTGAATTGTCACTCCTACTCCTACTTCTATAAAAAGCCATACATACAGTAGCTACTTAACTGCGAAGGAGAACTTCAGGACTTGTGAGATTACAAAACCAAATCATCATTCAGCCTGAAAGGAGGAAATATGCAAGGTGCGTTTCCAAGAGAAACAACGCTTCAATCCACAGAACACGTTCCCCCTCCTTGTCCTCTAAAGATGGTGTCTGTTACTGTCAGCGTTACAGCGGTCGAAGCAGCGAACGGAGCCCCACACCTGCTCCCACCTTGTTACAGTGACTGCTCTAATAGAAAACGTGCTCTGTGTTAAGAACCCGTTCGTCTCATCGGTAGGGCCTCAGCGTGGAGCCATCAGCGAGGGCCATCAATGATTTAGATCAACAGCGTTCTCCTCGCTCCTTAACAGGATCCGCAGGTGTGCTGGCACTATCATTCATCACTGAAACATTATCAATTCTCCTCCAGTTTCCCACGGCTTCACTACAAGCAACAGTCGTTCACTCTCTCTCTCTCTGTTTCCCTAACAATGTGTCTTTTTTATCATGATACTCACTGCTGGTAAACCATTGTGCTGAGAGAAGTGTAATTAATGAGCTCTAATTACAAGGATTTTTCTTTTGATAATAAGCCTTTTGGTTAGATTCTTGTCAGACTCCATGGAATACTGGACATGAATGGGAAATTTGCTTCTATTTCAAGTCAGGAAACATGGGAAACAGGAGAGATTGAGCAACATGGCATCTGACAAAGGTGGGACTTGACCTGGGGATATCAAGGTTACACACATAGACTGTATATAAGACTTGTGACGTAGTCACCGTGATGCCAGCCATTGGTTTGTGGACTGCCGTTTAATAGCCGCAAGTTCGGCATTTTGGCCGTTGACTTCTTGGTTATTGGCTGTCGCCATATTGTTTTTTTGCAGCCAGACGAGAGTAGAGCTAAGCACAACCAAACACTGAATAAGACATTTTCAGGCAACCAAAAAGGTCATAATTATCATGAACTGAAAACACAAAGACGAAAACACGGACAACTCCCAGACCGGACAACGTCGTGGTAGCGACCTGTCAATCACAAGGTAGCCACTCCCTAAAGTATACCCTGCTTTATGTTCTATCTGACTCTAAATGGGACCATAATTTACTAAATGAACATCATGTTGTATTGAAGAAGACTTGAAACTAGCGATTGAGACCATAAACTCATGTTTACAATGTTTACTAAAGTAATAAATCAAGTGAGAAGTAGGGTCATTTCATTCATTAGGGCTTTTCTACCTAATTTTGCAACCAGAGGAGTCGCCCCTTGCTGGCTATTAGAAAGAATGCAAGTTTGAGGCACTTCCGTAATGGCTTCACTTTTAAGACCTGGAGGTAGCCCACTGGTTACACACTAAGCATATTAGATTGCCCGGGCACCCAAAAGGTGTGGTCGGACAGAAAGTGAAGTGAATTTTTTTACCTTGCATTATTTACTCAAATTTCACGGCTGGATCATTTTGTTTTTATTGACCCCACACAGCCAATGTTCATACAGCTGTTAGCTGTAGCTAGCATCGGTCACTAGTGGTCCAGACACAAACGCATTACTTAAAGCCTGATAAGATGGAATTTCAGGTGATATGTGATCGCGCGATTCTCGCGTGATCTCGTGGTATCACGAGAATCCAGCTGCTGTGCAAGGTAACAGTAGGGCGGGACTTGCAGCCAAGGGCCATCCAGTCTGCCGGAAATCCAAAGAAGTACGTCCGTTTGTCACAGACTGCCAGACAGTGCATCCAATCAGTGACGAGGAATCATTATTTAACATATACCTACCGATTTGAGTCTCACCAAATGCAGTGTTTTCATTTTTGCTGTTTTGTTTTGTGAATTGCTGTTTTGTTTTTTGAATTGCTGTTTTGTTTTGCGATTTGCTGTTTTGTTTTTTGAATTGCTGTTTTGTTTCGTGAATTGCTGTTGTGTTTTTTGAATTGCTGTTTTGTTTTGTGAATTGCTGTTATGTTTTACAAATCGCTGTTGTGTTTTCTGTTTTGCCGTTGTGTTTGGCACTTCAGGGCCACAGTAGCCAAGCCTCAATATAAGAGGCCTGGTGGTCATAGAACTAATGTTACAGTGTGCGCCTACATTGTGTCGCTGTCATGACATGCATATTGATCCCAGAACGCATTTCCATTTGTTGTTAGTAGCAATAGCATGATTACATGCTTGATTAAATCTGTGGCTACAGCCCCAGTTGCAGCGCAGTGTAATGAAATCTGACATCCTGGCTGAGAGAGAGGGCTGCTGCATGCAGACACTGCTGCTGTAAAAAAAAAAGAGATGCAGTTTAACATCTAGACTACCATCTCCTTCCTCTCTTTTCCCTTGAGTTTGAACGAACGGCAGTGAGGTCAAGAGGTTGTATAGATCTACAAGCTGTAGATATGCATCTCTCATCCCTTGCTAATCAGTCTAGTGTGGGTACTTGTACCCAAAGGATCTGTGATAGCGATTTCAGCCCCCACACACACACATAAATGGCATACTGTAAGTCATTCTAGTTGTGTTTAGCGGCTGACAAACTGATACGTTCAGTTGATTGCCCTTTGATTTTATATTACAGAAGCTTATAACGACCTGTAACACAAGACTTTCCATGATAAAAAAGTGTTCTCCATATGTATTTTACAAACTGGGACGTTTCACAAATATGAGGGTGGTCCTGCCTCTTTCCAGTTTCCCCAATTATCCTAAATGCAACATTCTTCGGTGCACTTTCCCATTCTTTGCCGACAATTCCAGCTCCCTCTTTCCCCCAAAATGCTTATTAGTATCGGCTCGAAATGTACGTGCTGGGCGGTCTATTCAGCTCCCATTCTTCAAGTGCCAGCACAGGGAGGGCTAGTTAGCATTGCTTGCTTTCCCTCAGTCCGAGATGCTGGGACTCTGACAGATAACAAACAGCTGCACCATAGGGGATGCGGCAAAGCAATGCATCATGGAAGCAACGGTCTAGTGACCCTGCCCTCCTTCTTCTCCTCAATATTCCCCTTTCATCTGCTCTTCACACATCCCGCTATTTCCATCGCCCATGTCGTTCCCATAATCTGTATTTGTCAGCGTACGCCGCTTGCCTTTGAAGGCCTGCTGCGTCTCACCTGCAAGACAATAAAAAAAAAAAAATCACCGGCAACCAGTGTTTAGCAAAGAAGAGCAGTTCAAAGAAAAGATCAATCCCTCCTCATTTGCATACTCTCTGTATGTGAGGCAGGGCCTAAGTGCTACAAGGTTACACTCTATTCAACAGCCAAAGGAGCTCTGCTGCCCTGAAAAGTACAAGCGCTTACATTAACAAGAATAAGTGTTGTGAATTTCTCTAGGTGACATTGGTACAAGAGTAGCCACTTAAAATAATATTTAAGGTACAGGAAAAAAAAAAATGGAAAGAAAAACAAAACCCTGTGAGTCTATTATTATTATCAGCACAAAACTAAATTTAATGGTCCCCTAAACAGAGGTTATTCCCTTGAAAATAATTTCATGTAGCCTATTTTTACACTGAAAAAAACAACAACACAAGATAAACGTATTAGAAAGATATTAGACATATATTAAACATATTTACATATTCTATCTCATAGATTTCTTTGATTAAATGTAGGGCTGTCAATTGATTAAAATAGTTCATCAAAATTAATGGCAAATTAATCACACATTTTTTTATCTGTTCAAAATGTACCTTAAAGGAATATTTGTCAAGTATTTAATACTCTTATCAACATGGGAGTCGGCTAATATGCTTGTTTTATGCAAATATGTATATTTTTATTATTGGAAATCAATTAACAACACAAAATAATGACAAATATTGTCCAGAAACCCTCACAGGTACTGCATTTAGCATAAAAAAATATGCTCATATCAAAACATGGCAAACTCAAGCCCAACAGGCAACAATAGCTGTCAGTGTGTCAGTGTGCTGACTTGACTATGACTTGCCCCAAAACTGTGTATGATTATCCTAAAGTGGGCATGTCTGTAAAGGGGAGACTCGTGGCTACCCATAGAACCCATTTTCATTCACATATCTTGAGGTCAGAGGTCAAGGGACCCCTTTGAAAATGGCCATGCCAGTTTTTCTTCGCCAAAATATAGCGTAAGTTTGGAGCATTATTTAGCTTCCCTCGCGACAAGGTAGTATGACATGGTTGGTACCAATGGATTCATTAGGTTGTCTAGTTTCGATGCCAGTATCTTAACACTAGTTTTAAAACCCACTACAACCTAAAAATCGCAAGTTAATTTTGACAGCCCTAATTGAATGTAATCTATGAACTATTATAGATTAACTATTATAGATTAAATATATATATATTATTTGTTTAAGTATGAAGCCTTTGTAAAAAAAATTAAATATATACAAATTCATATCATGATAATTTAAATAAATTAATCTGAAAACTTTTCTTGGACCTCCTGGCAGAGTGCCACGGACCCCTGGTCCCCAGACTCCACTTTGAGAATCACTGCCCTAAAAGGCTTACCTATAATTCATTATGGTAGCTTTCCTACATGGCTCTCTATAAACCAAAGTGCTTACTCCCTTTCTATGGAACAGACAGAATTAGGCCATGGAAACACCCTAAGGAGTCCAATTAAAGGCTCTAATATTAGCAAGTAACAGTAAAAACAGTGGGGTTAATAGCTATTTAGTTATCCAGCTTAATTACCAGCGCCTGCAGCTTCCTGCAGAGCCCAGGTTTGCACAGCGGCGTGTTGAAAAGACCTGCGATTCCATTAAGTGCATTGTCTCTTATCCAGTGCATGAGGTGTAGATTTGGTCAAATATTAAAATTTAAACCCTCCAAATAGTTTAACAACTTAAGTGATTTTTCTTTTTGAGAGTAGAGGGGAGAGACAATGTGACCCAATGAGAAAAGAGAGTGAAGTAATAAACGGAGAGTGGGAAGGAAACAATGAGATAGAGATACTTTAGAGATTGTTTTTAAGACTGCCCATAAGCCATTGCCCATTACTTCCGTGGAGGAGTTTACAATGCCAAATGGTTTGGCATTGACAGTTTTGCAGGCCGTGTTAAAGGCTTGACATGTCCTCTGGCAGTTTAGCAATAAGGGGAAAGACAGCAAGAAAGTTCTGACTGCACTACAATCTGCTGCCAGCTCCTTGCTACTGTATGTGTCCTTGTCCAAATCTTATGCAGGAGTGACATCCTCGAAGGATAATAGCACCGTTCTTAAATATAACAAGATGTATCAAGGAAGGGTAGTGAAAAGGCTGTTTTAATTAAAACATTCATTAATTACAGGCAGCACCCCTGAGTATTAAAAAGACAATTAGTTGGCCCACGCCCCGCCAGTTAGTTTTTATGCCCTTGTTTTTCTGATGTGTGAGATACAGTGATGTTATATTATTTGACTGAATGAAGATTAAAGGCATTCAGTGGAGATATGAATGTGTTTATCTCTTCTGGGAAAAGAGAACATTGTACAGTGAACTCTTGAGGAGACAGAGCTTGTGAATATTAAAATAATAAATATTAAATGAATATGAAATATTAACCTGCTACCACCTGGAGATCAGCTGATTGCTAACTAATTGAAGTGCGGCCAGTGACTCACAATGTGGTCGTCACAAGTTCAGATTTGCATGACAAGACCTCTTGGCTCTTGGCTTCGATAAAAAAGTACAAGATAATGTGGAGAAGACAGTGAAATATATGACTATTATGTCTTATATGATTTATTAGGCTTTAACGGGTACCACCTGCACCGATTTGCCTTTAGAAAAGCCTGTATTTTTAAGGCAAAGATTCAAAAAGGGACAGTAGTTTTCTTGAAGTTTGGTCAATGCAGTTTCAGCATATTTTTTAATGTTAAATGCAGTACCTGTGAATGATTCTGGACAATATTTGTCATTGTTTTGTGTTGTGAATTGATTCCCAATAATAAATATATACATACATGTGCATAAAGCAGGCATATTTTCCCACTCCCATGTTGATAAGAGTATTAAATACTTGACAAATCTCCCTTTTAGGTACATTTTGAGCAGATAAAAAAAATTTGCGAATAATTTGGGATTAATCGCAATTAACTAAGGACAATCATGCAATTGATGGCGATTAATTTAATCAATTGACAGCCCTAGTGATTATACACTAAATAAAACATACTTATTAATTTTATATTCCATTTTTGATTTCTGCCAATAGATCCCCCCTAAATGTTACACACTGTTCCTTTAATTTTGTAATTACAGCCCGCTGTTATTTGAGTCCATAAATGTGTCAATTCCTTGTTTGCTGTACTTAAAGTCACTTCCTTTATTATTCAAACATTATATTACCGCTTACTTATTGATAGAAAGCACTTAGAAAATCATTCTGCGCAATTGTATTTTTCATAGATTTTTCTGTCAGCGGTGGGGGTTCACAAAGGTCGTCAGAATTGGTGCAAAAGTCAGTATTCAGTCTGTCAATCTGCTCTTCGACTCATCCCATAAATAAATTAAAAGTATCACCTTGTCCCTAATTACTTATTGATAAGAAAAAGTGACACATATTTATAAAAACAAAAAGCAATACTCATCGGAGATACAAGGCGCTCTCTTGTCAGTTGAGAAATCTGTCAGTCTGGTGTTGAGAGATTCCTCCCATGCACACAAGAATAACCCGTCTTAACCTTTTTTCCCTGATTACTTATTCACATGAACACAGTTCAGATAAATGTGCCCTGCTCTGGGCTTTCTAAAATATTCCATTTCCTCTTTTGATTTCTCCCTTAAATTAACATTAATGGAATCATCAGAGTGCAAGTAAACAGAGTGCAGCGTCTCTGCGCCGCTCGAGTGCACACGGCTCTGTTCCCGTCCTTTCTGCAGTTTATCCATCATTTTAGTAACCAGACTGTTGTTAAGCTTCAAACAACCAACTTCATTTGATTAGACTTTATGACTTTTCTTTTACACTGGGAGCACTGACCGGCCCTCCACTCAGCTCCTCATTTTGAAAATTCCATTTGGCTTGATAAATAAATAATATTATTCTCTATCCCATCCTCATCCCCCCTGTCCGCCCCAGTCTCAAGCTTATAAATTCTGTCTTTTATGTGTTTGTGTTCAATGGACGTGAGTGTTTGTTTCAGGCTGCTCATGGGAATAAATGAAGAGCAAAGAAGCAATATTTTTGGTTGTTTTAGTCAATAATTGTAGCAAGAGAGAAATTATCCTGAAGCTAGAAGGACCGCTTTGTGGATTCAGTGGTTCAATGGCATCAACCGCATCCACAGCTTCCTTTCAAAATTCCATATTTGGTCGCCATTGTCAAAGTAGCTATATGGAGGCTTATAAGTCCAGGCTTTAGGGCATCCAGAGACTTGTCCCGAAGCTACTCCAGCATTGTTGTTGTGGAACTAAAATGCACATAGGTGATTTCACAGTAGGTTCTCCATTCTGTTCGAGGGACTCCTCAATAGAGTGCTCCAGGGATGACATATTTTTGTAGGCCAACCAGGAAGTTAGTATCGCCCTGGTTCCCCTCGACAAAAAGCCAATGGGATTTTTCCATTGGGTTTTGGATAAAATAAACTCTGTGGCAAACACACGCTTGTGATGCTTACACGTTTTATTCAGCAAGATAATCTTCACAAATGAACACCACTTTTATGATTTTTGAAGTGTTAACGCAAACGCTAGAAGTAAAAAGCTAACGTTAGGCTATAAACGAACTACACCACGGTCGCATGAGCGCGAGTACACACAACAAGGCCAATCATTTAGCCAATTGTAAGCAACCGCCTTTTTTGAGACACATAAAGGCTTCAAAATTCACGAATGGAATATATACTGATGTTTTTTTATGTTGTAGAACAAAACGTTAAAATCTCTTAAGCGTGTTTAGTTAGTCAGGCATCTAACTAGAAACCCATTCAAAAAACCCATTGACTTCCAGACAAGCGAAGCGGAACTTATTAATAACATTTATATTTGGAAGAATATAAAAAAAAAAATAATACATCCACAGTGCCTTTAGAATGGTGCTGAATGAAAGTATGCCTACCCTAAAAAAAAATATTATGATTATGAATTCATCATTTTAAAAATTTTGGCGCATCCAAAATGAATGTTTTGTTTATCTCTGTGGAAGATATCTGATGTTTGGTTCCCACTTCTAACAAGGCTTGTGAGCTAATAGTAAAACAACGTCAGTGTCAGGTGGTCTTTGGGTCGTCATTTTTTTCTCTCCAATTCTTGGGCACGTGCCAGAGTATTTGCACACAGCATAACACCTGCCCTTATATAGTGTTTTGGGGGGCGTTACCTACGCTAATACTACACAATTGGCCACATGCCTCCAATTTATGATCAAGTAGGATTCATCATTCAGCACACCTGAGTAAGAGCAGATAAGAACATTTGGTGCATCTGGAGTTGACTTTTTTTTTTTTTTTTTTCTCTTAACAGAAGAGAAAATATAAGAGAAATTTAAGAGAATGTTGCTGCATGAAGCCCAGTGTCTGTGGATTTATGGAGCGAGTATGGTCATAACATATTACTTCTCATTACTCCAGCAGTAAGCACCATTCAACTTCGTTAACATAACATTTTTGCAATTGTCATGCTGCCATTTGAGAGGCGTTTGGCAGATGGTCTTCAGGGTAACATTGCGAGTTGTGACTGAATAAAACTAAATCCAATACATTTTCCAAAACGTGATCATTAATAACATTTTGTATCTACGGTATCATTTTAACCTAAATGTTTTCTTGAGTAAATGCTGCACATTTCTCTCTTCAGCAATAATTTACTAATGGAAAAAAGGCAAAGATATGATGTGTCTTTCTGCTAAATTGCACATTACATTACTCAGAAATTACATTTGTTGATGTAGAGTGGCTCATTGCTTTGTGCACTTAAACGAAGGTCAAAACTATTTGAGTATAACTCCAACAGTTATAGTAATATAATTAATAGTTGTAGGTCTCATTTTCCTCTCTCTTTATGTCTGGAGATGTGTTGGCGTGCCCTGCAAACAGTCTTCAACACTTAAAGGTATATATCAGCAAAACGCACCATGGAAAAGCATGAAAAGAAAAGCCTTGACCTTTGATAAAGTAAGTGGTTTGCTCTATAAAATGACTGTATACAACTGGAACACACTATGGAAGAGAAAATGAAACACTGGCATGTCATGAAATCAATAACTTTTGACTAACTTCCTGAAAGTCACAAGTTCACTGGTTTGTGTTTAAAGCTTGAGACGGATAAAGTCGATGGTTGGTGGTAAAGTGTTTACCTGGTCAACTGCCACAAACAAACATCGCCTCCAGTCTGTTGTAAACAACCCAGACATTGATAAGTAGAGTGTAAGACACTGAACAGCTGCTGTTGTCCGTCAAGGAAGTTATTGCTATTCCACGCATCGTACAGTAATCAATACTATTTTCAGCTAATGAAGTTTGACTTTCTTTGTCTGTCCAGGTAGAGTGGCTACATCACTGCTTGTACTACATATCCAATTATTTTTTCAATTTATTTGAAACAAACTTGTGTTTCCTGTTGTAAGGACGGAATACAAACATGATAAAATGTGGATGTGAGACAAGTGGTACCCAGACACTGGGAACAGCTAACCTCAAAGCTTTAAAGAACGCAATATAAGTTGAATCGGTGGCGTTTTACATCAAATGATGCAGCCCGGTCTCACAAAATGGCATATAAATAACGCCGTGATTTGTAACAACAGCTTTGTTGCTTTTACCGTGTCACGTGTACGCCATATAGTCTGCTCTGACTGCAATGCAAACAACACATCTGCATAAACATACTATACTATACAACAACACTAGTGACGTAGAATAAAAAGTGAGAGAGACCACTTATGGTGGACAGAAGGTGAGGTGGATGGGCCAACAAACACAGAACTTTCAACCAGGAGACCAGTTTGTCCCTGTTTACTTTGTATTATGTATTATGTCGTTATTTTAAGCCCAACCATGACCTTTTCCTAAACCTAACTAAGTGGTTTTGTTGCCTAAAACTAACTGCCGTTACCGTAGCATTTCATAGTAACTTTGTGGCGTTAAATGACACGCGAAAAGCCGTTTGACAACGTTAAGCCTGTGGCATATAAGTGACACACAAAAGGCTAAAATGCGTTATCATGACATGTGGAAATGTCATGCCATTTATACGCCTTCCCATGAGATCAGGTTGAATGATGATACGTATATATAGTAAAGCTAGACCGATATACAGTATGGGGCATTATTAGCTTACTGCAGATATATTCAACACGTACTCACTCCCAACTCGTCTTGGTCAGTTGCCCTACGCCCTTTAGCGTCAGTTTTGCAGGTGCAGGTCTGCCTCTAGTGGCCACAGTAATTATGACATGAAAGGAGGAAGTCAGGTGACGTAGTAAAAAAGAGCATCACCCATTTGTCAAACAAACACAAGACTTTCACCCAGGAGACCACTGTCTGTGTCTCGTGTGAAACCAAAAGTCAACATTGACATATTTTAATTTACGTAGATACTTAACTTACGTCACATGCGTAACATACTTAACTTACTTACGTAACTTCAGTTATGTAACAAGTGTACTTATTTTAACCCAAACTATTATCTGTTACTTAACCTAACCAAGTTGTTCTGTTTGAATTCACAACATTAAACATGTGTTGATCTATCGCAGTGTTTCCCCAAACTTTTTTTCTGGGGACCCATTTTTAAAAAATAACAAAAAATCGCAACCCAACAGGCCTTATCTATAAATCCTGAGAGTTAACGGGTCCTTGTTTTTTTTCCACTCATCAGTAAAACAGACAAAGCATACGCCAGACTAATATTAGATTCAATGTTATAAGTAGGCTACGATTATCAGAACAAAAAGAACATCCAGGCTCCCTCATGTGGCTCGAATGTGTACTGCAGACATATATAAAAAAATAATAATAAAAAAGATCTGACAAAAGGTTTGTTTGTTAGGTGTTAATGTTTAAAATAGTACTGCCAGCCAATATGTGGTTATCAGATTTTTTAAATAATAAAAATAATATTTAAAGAGTAATATGTCATTTACACTTTTCTTGAAGTTATTGGAGATGTGACATCTAGCATGTAACATGCTGATGCATGAACATTGCACATTGATGGATACACAGGGCTTTAGATGTTGCAAAAAGAGACCAGTTTGATGTATGCGATGGACAGAAGACTAAACCCCCACTATGCCCCATCAAACTGTATTTAAAATATAAATCCAGTTTTATTATACACGAGTCTGTTGCAATAGTTCTACACCAAACCTAACACTGTGTGTACTTGCCACACGGTCTTCTTCACTTCCTTAATAAAACTCAAATTCTCCAACTTTTAACATATTGATGTCAAGGCAGTCTCCTGTCTTAGTGAACATTGGGTTCTGGCTATTTCTGCAGCGCGAGTGAGATCCTTCACGTCCTTGTGTGCACCGTGTGTGCTTAGTATACTTCCACTCTCACATTGCTGAATGGTACCTAAGGCTGTGTCGAGCCCATCTTAGCTGAGTCCAAGTCAATTTCAAGACTAAAGACCAATACCCGAGTCCTATTCAATGCTGAAATAGGCAATAAGTTGTGCACATGTCTGTTCGATTGCAACATATTGCTTGAAGTCACACTGAAATGAAAAATTACATTTGGGCATTTCTACCTTCCGTACAGCTATTGGATAAAAGGGCATGCAAAAATTGATGAGAATTTTCTCATGAATTTGAACGTCAAAATCGTATTACTTTTTCCTCAAATATAAAATCACACGTGGGGACTTAATTGTAAACCAAGAGGCATACATTCAAATTAAAACCAGTCGTACCATCACAGATGCTTTTACTAAATTTGTATTATATACATTATTGTTATTATTATAACAGATATAATCTTGGTTTTATCCAAGATCATTTATTTTTTTTCTTTCAATGATTTGAATCACAAATTACAAGATTAATTTTTAGACTGTTTATTTATTTATTTGGGAAAACACATTAAAGTGGTTCACTTAATATAATATTATAAGTGACACTACAGTGTAATTATTCTAGTGTTTCTTACTGATATTAAATTACTATGGGTCCCCGTAAACACTTGGGATTGCGTGTTTTCTTCCATTTCCATCAAATCAACCTCTTCCTAACTGATATGAAATTGGTTTATGAATTGGAATGACACCATCCCCGGTGTTGTGCTTTGTACCGACATCCTGTTTCAATCAGGGCCAATATGAGCAAACATATACCGGCGATAACAGTTTGTAGTTTACTATAATACTGCCATTTGATTCTTTAAAGTGATTTTGCTTCTCCTCTGAGTCTGTGCTCTCCAACCAATTCAAAGATAGACACACCCCTGATTTCAACAAGAAATTTCTCACATTAAGGAGGCAAGACGCTCTCAAAACAATTGCACAGCCACACCTCTGTCTCGTAGAGATGTGCGGAAATTCCTCTCAGAAACTGTTGGATAACAAGGCCTTTTGGAACCGGAGGCTGTTTTTTTTAAATTGGCTCGGAGTTTATAAACACACTCCCCCAGAAAAGACACCTCTGCTTTGTTTTCCATCTGGGTAGAAACAACTTCCCTTTGTTAGGTTTTCTATGGTGATAAATTGGATGAAAACTCAGAATTCAATAGTGTGTTTAAAACTTTGATTTACTGCATCAAACCTGATTAAACGCTTATGAATATTACTTATTAGTAGGTGGAGAGTCCCCTCATGTTAGGGACTGAGTGGAAATGACTAGGGCCGAACGTCATAGCCCCTTTCCCACTGAACAAAAAGCCCACTGAGATCTGGCTTTTGTCTTTAGTGGGAAAGGTTACAATCTGCAATCATTCCCGGGACAAATGACTCTGCAGTAGTCGCGGGTATTTTTATGGGCTCCAGCTCCGATCTGATGGAACTGACACCCCGCTGGACACGCTAATTTCTGCCCTTTTTCCGGCATTTACACTGGCATCCAAAAAAAAATAAAAGGCATACTTGTCTACTGGCAATGAGAAAGGAGTCTATCACCTATTTTTAGTGTGTTTTCCCGCTTTAAAAAACTGCATATACGTGCTAATTTTGGCGGAAAAAGGGTATGTTTAACTTTTTTACAAAGCTTCTTTGGACCCTCCCCTTTACTGAGAGAAAAGCTGCACTTAATATCTCAAGTAATATAACACTATTCAATTGGTACAATTCATTTTTATATTAATAACCAAAAGTGCACAACGAATATGAAATGGCATACTCCAATTTAAACAATATGTTCATGAACTAATAACCTTCAGATAGGCACCAAATTGTACAATAGAAGTGGAATTAGCAATTGGCAAATTATATGTCCTGGTTACCAAATATTCCATCTATTCTTCTTTTTAAAACCTGAAGCTATCACTGTATATGACACGTTTACATTTGTTTGACACGTTTTGCTTTACTGTAGTTCTGTTTTCTGTTCAGATGCAGAATGAAGTAAAGTTGAGAGCCACCATAGGACAGTCACAAATGCAATCCCGTCTCCTATAAAAGTACGTTCCCATACAACTAAAATGCGTTCTCAATTCCGTTTCAAGGGAAACATATTTTCTCCCGGATTATGGTATGGTCGCTGTTTTTTCAACATGTAGTTAACATTGTAAATTGAAACAAAAAAACGAAACAAAAAAATGCAACAAAACTACTTGGTTAAGTTTAGTAAAAAAAAACATCATGGTTTGGCTTAAAATGACTACGAAATTGGGAAAAAAAGCAACTAAACTACTAAAAATGACTATGTTTTTGTTTACTATTATCAAGCGTAAAATCAAATAATTGAATGTTGACTTTTGGTTTCAAATCAGACATGAACAGTGGCCTCCTGGGTAAAAGTACATCCATCAACCTCCTTCCTATACACAGAGTTTGGCAAACTATTACAAACATATTTGTGATACGTCAAAACAAACGTAATCCACGACAAAATAAGTTTCCCTCAAAATGTAATTCACAATGCAGTTTTGTTGAATGGGAGACAGGGCTGGACAAATGACATTGTCTCTGGAGAGGTAAAGTTTGGTCACTAAAGAACCTCCCCTAATCTCCCCAACAAATGTAGACTACCCTCCATTCAGCAAAAAGACCTTCCCAATTTACAGCTCTCCAACCCCTCCCAATCATTTTTGTACAGTCCCTTAGTCAGCTTTAGACATGTAACGTGTCTCTGTGATATTCTGAACAAATGTGTCGCTGGTGAAACAACACACAGGTGAGCACCACCAGTACCATGCTACAACCTTGTGCTGTTTTATTGGTTTGAAGTGTGATGAAAACACAGCTTCTCTGCTGGAATTTTTCCCGGTCTCTGTGAACTTGAGCTGTGGCGACTTTACAGGAGATCATGGTTTTTGATAGAGGTGTCTGCTCTGTACTGTACATTTTAACATCCAACAAATCCCCCCAGTGCTACCGATTTGAACTAATCAGTGGTATCACACGCAGTACAAAATCCTTTGTATCCAATATTGCGGGAGAGAAATGAAGGTGGGATTTAGACAGTACAAACAAGACCACCTTGTAATAAAAACCCTGCTTTACCTAAACAGCAGCTGCACTGCCAGATTCCAAGCGCTGTGCAAGTAAAAGTGATTCTGATCTGATGTTAGCTAAGTACACCATTATGCTCTCCCTGGCTGGTTATTGCACTTAGTGCAAGAAGCAATAACATTCACTCCGAGAGGACTTGGTTAAACGTAGGCAACTTTTGTGTGCTAAAAGTGCCAGGGTAAGAAAACAGCACTGCGTTTATCAAAGCCTGAGTGAACGCTACTGTACTCCAACACAGGGCTAATGAAGAGATATGTCCTCCATTACGGGGCCATATTCCTGCTGCAGCGATTAGAAAACTCTCCAGAGGGGCTCTATCACAGGCTTTCATTGAGTCCGGACCTTTGCAAATCTTCATATCCTGCACAATTTTCATAAATTGAAGTCTAATGAGCGCAGTTGACATAACTATGATTTATTGTCTCGAGAGGGTTACCAATTTCACCACTGCACTGCAAATTATGAATGTCAAGGGCTTAATCATATTCATATATATTCTCAACAAGGGGAATATGATGCGTCACGTGAGAAAAAAGGGCTTAAATGTCTCTCTCTCTTTTTTTTTATTGTAGGTGTGTTATGATAATACTGGCAAACATGCAGAGTGCTAACAAGCTCCCCGAGGTGGTCTGATATTGTGGAAGGTGAGCGCAGAGCAATATCTTTCCGGGGATCTCTTAGGGACACACTTCAGTGTGTTGTGGCATGCTGCTATATTACGATTGCTCTGTCTTCGAAGACATAATTACCATAACGACATCATTAATGTTATGTGTGTAATTTGTAGTTTAGTATTGATGTTGTGATTGAGTTTTCCTATACGCTGTAGGTTGAACGGTTTATTTTATTAACTACCAAACGGGGAGATGTAATCAGAAATCCCACTTTTGCTGTAAAAAAAAAAGCACCGAGCTGCTTTTACGCCTTTACAAATATTTTTTAAGAAATCATTACAATGCCTCGGTGAGTTTTTACAGCTCTTTTAATTCACAATTGGCAGCAGTGAGATTGAGAGAGTGATTTTAAGATTCTCCTCTTTTACAAGCTGAAAACCAACATGGACCCCATTCATTGATAGCCTTTCATCTTCTTCCCCAGTCTATGACCACTCCACAACTGTGAGCGGTCAATTTCTCAATTAGCTTCCCCTTCTCACCTCGAGAACTATCAAGGGGGTCCGCCGTTTGAGCCCTGGATTGCGATGGATGGCGTACAACGGACCTACGGTGCTCGGCCATTGTGGGAGCAAAGCGAGCATTGATAACAGCCCGTAGAACTATTGACATGATAACATTTCAGTCTGCTGGGCCACAGTGGCACTGAGCTGCAATAAATTGAGATGAATGATCAGTCGATGACAATTTCCATAATCGTTATACCTTCCGTAATTCATCAAGGTAATGATACCCGTGTCCCTAATGTCACATTTATTCCATTTTGTGCACAGCGGCAGGCACAGAGCGAGCCCCCCCCCCCCCCCCCTCCTCACTCCCGTTCCAAAAGGATTGATTAAACACCGACTGCTTTTCGCTCCTGCTTGTGAGTGGAAGAGCAATGTGTTATTTGACCAAAAATAACAATGAAGGGGATGGGAAATGCAATCTAATTCCGCTCATTCAACTTCCTCTCTCTCCTCCAGTGACAGGCAAACAGGAGGCCATTAGAGTTCAGCGCTGGCATCGTTTGCAAACCAGAGGGAAAAGAGAGATCTCTGCTTCCCGGCTCCCTGGAACACATCGAGATCCATCATTTCTACATTTCTCGTCTCCTTTTTTTCCCCCCCTTTTCCTCCACTCATTAATGAAATAGTTCCTCTTTGACAATTATTCGTCATTATTCCGGCAAACGATAGCAGTGTGAATGAGCGCCGTGATTCAATTACAGACGCAGTCATTCAAGATTAATTTCCCAGCTCGCCGAGTGTTGCATATCGCTGCAGACATGCGTTTGCACACCTTGACAGAAATAACAGCTCCATTCACAGAGGCGGTATACACAAGGTCTGATCATTTTTCAAAAAATGCAGTTCAAAACTCCACTACAACGCTCTCTCCTCCTTTCTTTCAACGTTCAACATCCTCTTTAAAGTGACTGTGTTGTGCAGCAGAGCTACAGTACAGTGCAGCACGTCAGTCTGCCAATAACAGTGAGGGAGTGCTCGCTTTTTCTAAGACAGTAAGAGTCTGAGCGTCGATAATAAAGTCAGCACCACTGCTGTTCAGCTTTCATTAAGCCTGTACAGGCTACAGCCATGTTGAAGTCATCAAGGCTGACACAATAAACTCATTGAATTGCAATGTGGCAGAATAATCTGGTTACATTCATACTCGCATTATGAGAAACCTAATTGAAATGCCCGACTTAATCGGAGATTAATTGAGCTCCTGTAAACATCTTCATTTTACTTTGATTTTTCATGACTTGTGCAGAAATGTATGGGTACATTTTTAGTGACAAGAACAAACAGGGCAGTGAAAAAAGGGTAGTTTGTACCGTGGCTGCAATCTGTTTCATACTTATCTGCTGACTGACGTTTCTGTGCAGGTACTGTAACCACAGGTGGGGGAAAAAAAACTGTTTTCATAGCAACAGGTCGACTCCATAGTACAGCATTCACAGGGACAGAATTAAGCAACAATTCAGTGTTAATCATTTGGAATCATAATGTGCTGATATGATCATATTATGTCATCATTTTACATAATTTAAATTAATGATTCCAAGCAAACTGTGATTCAAAATTAACACAATTTATTGGAAAACAGTTAATTGCATTGAACATCTGTTGAAATTAAAGTTGATATGCGTTTGCATACATTCCTATTAGCCCGACCGATGCTGGATTTTTTGAGGCCGATACTGATATCGATATTTGAGAGTGTAAAAATCTGGTAATATATCGGCCAAGATTCTTCTTTCTTTTTTTTAACATAAACACATAATATCACAAATATTTTTGATAAGAATTTCTTAAATTTCGTTATTATAACTAAATTAAATAATTAATAATTATTATTAAAGGTCGTATTGATACATTTTTTATGTTGACAAATATTTAAAAAAATAATAATAAAACATCCACAGAGCTTTTAGAAAGGTGCCAAATAAAAGTATGGCTTTTCCTGAAAAAAAATATTATGATTGTGAAAAAATGTTGGCGGGTCCAAAAATAATGTTTTGTTTATCCCTGTGGAAGCTATCTGACATTTGGTTCCCACTTCTAACAAGGCTTGTGAGCCAATAGTAAAACGACGTTATCACGTGGTATCTCTGGGTCGTCAGTTAGTGTGGAAAAAACGGATAAATGGCTGAGATTGACGGTAAGTGCCTGGCAACGACTTGTTGTGAAGTAAATGCAATGGAACGGGGGAGTGAGAATGAGACATCTAATGGCTGAATGTTATCCATGTTATATATAGCACCTTTAAAGAAATGTACTGAGCATGACGTTTTACAGTTGAAAAGTAAACCAGTTAGTGACCTCTGGTGGACAAACTATGTAATGGCGTCACTGTTCCTAAATTACCTCAAACTGGCAGTACTTTCACTTCTTCTCTTATTGGCCGACATATATCTGATATATCATTAGGCAGCTACACATGTCTAATTCAAAACTGTAGAGCAGAATCATCTATCAGTATTTATTATTTATATCGGACATTTTTCTCACAAATAATTGGCTTGATGGATGGATGGATGGATGGATGGATGGATGGATTTTTATTACAAATATTGTGATATTAATTTTAGCCATAGGACCCAGGAGCATTTACGGTAAAAAAAAATTTAAGTTAAATAATACCTTAAATTAAGAATGATCAATGTCTAGGTTATGCTTGTTTTAAATGTATTTATTGTCTATGTAGCGGATGTGCAGCATTATGTGTGTGGATCCCACAGACCACCAATGCCATTCAGCTCCTGAAAATGCACCTTCACATCAGAGCCCACAGACAGCATACAAAAATGACTGACTGGCTGGCTCTTCAGTAACATTATTATATTTCATTTTTTATTTTTCAGCTCCGGCAGACTGTTACTTTGACCCATCACTTATTCTCTCCTGCACCTCTGTCTGTATACATTTTTTTCCCCTCCATTATTTCCAGTGGCTCTCCTTCCATTAGTCTCCTCGAAATACAGCCATTTTAAGCTCCAGGATAGTATGGCTACTTAAAGGGGACATATCATGAAAAAAACTCACTTTTTCAGTGCTTGTGCTTCTGTATCTGGAGTGCCTACCAACCTACAAACTGTGAAATAAGACAACCCAGTCAGTTTTTTGTGGGCTGTCTAGATCCGAAAACATGCGATTCAACAAGCCATTCAGATTTGGCTCCCCCTTCTATGTCACATGCAGGCTCATTAGAATATACCGGCAACAGCTTGAGAACTACCTTTGCAAATTTTTCTCGCAAGCCTTAAAGCCCCCCCTCCAGACTATTTTGCCATTTCTATGATATTTCACATTTATTTGAGTCATTTCCTGACAAAGTTGATTAGCCACAGTTTGCCAAAAAATTTTGACAAATAACTTAATTTTGTGCTCAAAGTTGAAAAAAGAAGGTTGATGGTAAAATGGGAATATGACGTATGACTATAGTAGAAGCTGCAGGTCATACGTCATACTCCAAGATTGCTCCAAGATAAATCTGTTTACCTGTCAGTTTGTCTTTCTAGTTAGTTAGCTAGTTAGGTGTAGTTAGTTAGTCCAACTTGTTGCATTAGCTAACTGAGTGGTTTCATTTTATTATTTAGTTTCCTCCCCCTTTCTTTAGTGAGTTTATTTTCACAATGGCATTTGTGTGTGTGTTGAACGGGTGCATCAACATAGTGGATTATACGAAACAACACATTGATTGTCTCTCTCACTCGCTCTCTTCTGTACCGTCTCGTCCGGCTGGAGATAAATTAACAGAAAGCAGCCGATACCGGAGGTTTGCCGAGACAAATAAACAAATCACGGTGTAGCCCGGTACGGTGTCGGCGTTGGGAGCTGAGGCGGTGTACCTCCAAAACGTCCCGAAACTGCATTTCAAACCTCTGCAACATGTTGATTCCTCCTCCAATGTGCTGTGGCCGGCTTGCGAGTGTGAGAGTGAGAGAGAGTCGGTGTGTTGCGCTAATTCTTATCTCATTTGTGGTCTGATAAACAGTCAATTCATCTAAACTGGTTTCATCTAAACTGGGTTGAAAAACGAAGCAATCTGGTCGCCATGGTGATGAATTACATCTGACTATTAACCACACCCCCATTCTCTGTATGAGGAAGAACGTTAACTAAAAAACAGGAAGTAAAACTGGCTGGAGGGGGGCTTTAAAGAGACAGGCGCTAAAACGGAGCGTTTCAGACAGAGAGTAAATACAGGTGTATTCAGAGAGACAGTATGAGAAAAATAAGTTTTTTTTTTTAACATTGTAAGTATGTAAAAATATTCTAGTAGAAACCCAAAACACAAATATGAACCTAAAAATAAGCACGGTATGTCCCCTTTAAATATTATCCATAGACCTGCATTATCACCATCCCCTGTATGAATTTACACTGCAGATGTGTAAACTCCCCATACACCTGGAGAATTCAAACATGTCACAGAGGTATTAAATTATTCCTAGCCTTTTGACTTTCCACATGCTATTTTCAGTGATGCAAGTGCGAGTGGGTGTGTGTAGGAAATATCTTTCCCCGAGGTGAAAGCCTTCACACGAACACTTGATTGACATGGTATTGATTTATCTCTCCGAATCCCCAAGACAAACTGTCAATACAACTGTCTCATGAATGGCAAGCCGGGATCAGATTCGGTAGTGATGAACGCGTTTTGAGAGGAAAATGGCGGACAGCGCCAGAGCCATTTCGAGGGCAGCTGACGAATCAACAGTCCCATTAAAAATAGCAGTGCACCGGGAACTTAAGTTTACTACTAAAAATAATTATCTCAACATCTTTCAAAGATGAGAGGAACTTTCACAGAGGCTTGGTTGAGCACTACAGAGGGCACGAGCAGCAGGGAGTGGATATAATTGAGCTGAAATTGGTCTCCCATGGCAATGATACTTTGTTCAATCTAATGCTCTGCAGTGATTGGACGATCAGCTCTCTCATTCCTTCTCCTGAAAAGAGGTTGAAAAGAGGCCCATCTATTAGGCTGCCTACCATCGAATCTTTGATAGAACACATAATTCTTGCCTTAAGGGATAAGAAGATGTTTTTATCGGCTAGACACAGAGCAGACCATAATGCTTTGAATATTATCTGATGTCTACAACAATTTATTGACTCTTTGAATTTTGGTTTAACATTTAGTTCATATATGTATTTAGTAAAGAAACACATTTACAGGAAGACATTCTCTATATACCCTAAAAATGTATTTCTGTTGTGTGATTTGTATTACACTGAAGCAAGCCTAATGTTCTTATGCGAGGCAGAAAATCAAACTTGTTTATATTTTTCTGACCTGAACCAGCGTTTGAATAGAATAATCGATTTCTCATGCATCTCTTTTGAATCAATATTTACATGTGGGAGAGCAGGAAAGTGAAGCTCGCAGGGGTTCCTCCGGTGTCTCCAGAGATACAGAGAGGAGAGGAGCCTTCTAAATAAGGGTCCTGATTTCTTTATGTTTTTTGTATTACAGTAATGGCGTAGGTTTTGGCCAACAAATGTGACTGTAAAACCCTGAGATAAGCTCCTCAACAGCCTTTCAATATCATATGTCCTGGCGTTCATTGACACTCCAAAGATTTTGACAGAACTGCATCCAATGCAATTAAAACATGACCAAGATCCAAGGCCACGAGCTATTTTCAGCCATTGTAGTAAGGTTAAATGTAGCCTAAGTGACACATGCAGCGATGTTCAAGGAGAATAGTGTCATCGCTATAATACATTTTATAATCTGGCTTTAAAAGATTAACAAACCCACTATAGAAAGTGTCACATTTTAATCATTAGTCCATTATGACAAATTCATTCTGGGAGTTACTTATGTTCGTGTAATACACGAGGTGTCTTGATATAGAAAATAATTGTGATTTTTAAACAGGGTCTTCAAGCAGTATGCAGCTCAGTTCGAGGACAGCAAATATCATTTTTTGTATTTCAAGACACCTTGGAGTGTGTTATTGTGTTTGTGGAAACTTCAAAGGGAAAACAGGAAAGTCATGTTGAAATCATATTCCATTGTAGTGATGAAATGCAAAAATTGTAGTAGATTTAACTCATTAGGTAAGTTCAAGTTAAAGTATAGTGTAACACAGCATCAAGCAGATGTATTGTTGCTATGGTTACATGCAATTTAATACGTCGTGCACGATGATTTAGACCACTGATTTAGTCCTTTAATGCGTCCAATCAGAAAAATATAAAAAATTTTCCAGGGCGCAATTACTGTAAAATACTTTCGGAGAACCCCACTTGACCTGTGTCATTCATTTCTGTTTTAGTCCATAATCTCCTACTTCTTCTTCGGACTTGATGATTTTGATAAAAGGTAGCAGTATCGAGGAGCCTGTCTTGGGGTCAAATCCCTCTCTCTCTCTCTCCCCATTTCCTGTTTATCTTTGGCTGTACTATAATAAAGCCAAAAAGCCCCAAAAATAATCTTTAAAAGTGGCAGTATCAGCATATAGTCAGTAAGCCAACTAGTCCATGAACAAATGAACAAACAGTTTATCAAATAATAATACTAATGAAACCTTTCTCTATTCTTTTCTTTAAATAATCAGTGTGAAAACTAGTCAGTGGTGAGATTTTCTTTGGGTATCTTTATGAGAGAGTCAACAGTTTAGAGATTACAAAAAAGGAGGGCAGAGAGATGGGGAACAACGTGCAACAAAAGTCCCTCGCACCTTAAACTCTTCTGCCACAGAAGTCCTCCTTTCCCCCCTTTCTTTTAAACAGTGGTTACCCATGATCCTGCAACTTGCAATTGTATGAAAATAAGTAAAAGCAGATGGATAACTACAGTATACAGGCACAGAGATGTTACCAACTATAGTAAATCATAATCACCGACAGGAAGTTAAGAGGCAATCTCAAAAAGTGAAATGACATTTTAGACATACGCCACCAATATTTATAATATACAGTATAGTAGGCCTACTGTGTTGATGTGTGTATCATATTTTTTTCATATTTTCAAAGGATCCACAAAAAAAATCTATAAAAACAAACCAAACTTATTTTTTGTTGTGACAATTTCCAAAATCATTCATCAATGAGATCCTCAAACTGCCATGACATAAATGTTGCCTACGAATGGAATGGAAACTTTTGACTGCAACTGTATAAGGTCAGTCAAGCAAAGCAGCAAAGATGTGCACGTGTTTTATATTTGTTCTCTTTGTGATGTGTGACGCAATCAGGGTTTTTTTGGGCGCTCCGAGGAGAAGGTAAACACAGAGATAAAAAAAAAAAAAAAACGCCAACTCTGCTGGAGAGTCTGTCGCTCGACTGACTGACATGTCTCATGATAAATTCATGGCGGTGACAAGGCTGAGTGACTCTCGGGGCGTGGGTTAATTTGTCAGGAGGCCTACTGAGCTATGAGTGGTGGCACAATGACAAAGCACAATGTCACCATTTCGTTGTGGGAGAGAGAGAAATAGGCCGTGAAATGGCTGACTCTTTTGGACCGGCATACATGTGATGCCACAGATATGCCATGCTCACCGAGCCATGTCTTAACACGGTGGGAGTCCGGGTTCATCTAAATCTATTTTCAGCTACACTCATTGTAGCTTCTGATCGATGACTGCTCATTTCGGTTTCGTGTGTGCTGGTGTGTGCGTTAGCAAGGGAAGGAAATGATCTTGCTCAAGAGCCGCAGTTTGTTAAGTGCTAAACATTTTTACAGCCATGTAGAGTGCTGCAAGAATGAGTCCTAAAACCTGGAAATGTGCTAGCATTTTAACACTTCCGCTTCCCTCGTCTGGAAGTCAACAGGTTTTATGAGTGTTTTTTTTAGCTAGATGCCTAAAATAAGGTCTGTGGTTAACACAAGCTTGAGAGATTTTAACATTTTTGTTCTACGATATAAAATACGTCAGTAAATAGCCCGCTCGTGGATTTTGAAGCCTTTATGTGTCTTAAAAAAGGCGGTTGCTAACAAGTGGTTAAATGAGACTACTAAACGTCATCATGCCGACACGTCCGCCTTTCCAGCCTTGTTGTGGGCTATATACTCACGCTCACGTGTTCATAAAATCATAAAAGTGGTGTTCAATTGTGAAGATTATCTTGCTGAACAAAATGTATCATAAACGTTTGTTTGCCACAGAGCTTATTTTCTGCAATAATCCAAAACCCAATGGAAAAATCCTATTGGCCTTTTGTCGCAGGAACCCAGGGCGATGCAAACTTCCTGGTTGACCTTCAAAAATACATCATCCCTGGAGCACTCCTATTGACAATGGAGGAAGTACATTTACTCAAGTACAGTACTTCAGTACAATTCTGAGGTACTTGTTCCAAATTGAGTATTTCTATTTTCTGCAACTTTATACTTTTACTCCTTTTCTTTTCAGAGGGACTAGTTGCTTTTAAGATTTGTATCTAAATATATTGTTGTAGAGAATATTACACATTATAATTGATTGAACCAAGCAGTATAAATAATAGTTAGGTGGATATTCTGCCTATTTAGTATGCTTACTACTGATACTGAAGTACACTGATTCTGTACTGTAAAATTTAGAATGCAGGACTTTTACTTGTAGCAGAGTACTTCTACATCGTGTTATTCCTACTTCCAATGCACCCGAGTATATTAAGCTTATTAATTACATTTTAATCAGCGGATATTTCTGTTTATTTACTTGTCATCACCTGGGTGGTAATAAAATGAGCTGGAGGGATAAAACTCCCATTAATATGGTGAGTGATATTAACTGTGTGTGCAATCAGCTCCTCGCTCTCCTCTTCAAGTAAACACAAGCAAAGAACTATACTTTATTTTGCCTATTTATATTTTCAATTCTATCCACCACCCCCCCTCTTTTAGTTGCTTGGCAACCAGAAGTGCATAGCACATACTATGTAATGCCCCTTGTATACCTAATGAGCTGTCTCTATTACCCACCATCCTTATGCATGCGCCTTGCATTTAAGCAGGAGAAAGATTGTCTCGTGTGATCACAGCTTTAACCTGAACTGAGTATTTAATGTTTTATAGCTGGTGGATTTTTTTTTCCAGATATATTTGGCTTGTTTCAGCTCCATCAGGGCAGGTCAGAAAGCAGGAGCTTTGAGGAGAGCGGCTACTAAATTGAACATCAAGAGCCAAGTCACAATCCATAACGCACAGGTCCAAAGTGTCATGGAGTTAGCTCACGGAGATGGATGAGGGCTCAACCTGCTCATCTTGGCCAGACAAAGGCTTTAAAAATTGGAGAGTGGACCAGGTCTCCTGCCTGTTCTCAATTAGCCATCCCCAGCTGTAGACACAGACGTCAGGTTGCTGCCGTCTTGTATAAGCTGCCCACCCATCACTGGCCCATTCCCATCGCCATATGTCAGGTGTTGCACCACTCGCCACACCAGACCACCGTATCTCCACCTCCACTCAAGAGCACACTCCTCGGACAAAGGTTTAATCCAAACTGCTGTCCAAATACGGAATAGCCTCCCAGAGGAATGTGCCGGACAGATAACAGACATTGGTCTTCAAGCCTTTAAGGGCAGATGAATAGAAAACAGCCTGACCACACCGTTAACAGAATTTGACTGTTGAACGCCAGTGAACCGTGTCATTGGTCAGCCAACGTATTTGTGCATTTCACTTGGCTATTGATCGCAATCGCAATCAATTACAAAAAAAAAAAACCCTCCCAATCATACTCTATGAGCTTATCATACGTTTTGCATGCTCTGCAACTTTAAAAACTGATAAATGTATTAGAGGAAAAAGCTCAATATTTTCCTCTGGAGTGTTGTGGATTTACAGCATGTTGCTGTAAAAGGAAAGTACCTCAAAATTGTACTTAAGTACCAAACCTTTGGCTGTATAGGCGGGAACTTCCAGTGAAAGTATTACGACTCTATCAAGCACTGTTCTTTGGCTATTTTGTCAATTTGTCACAGAACGTATCCTCATACAACGGTTTGTGTGATATCGTACGGAAAGTTATTCCTAATTGTTCGTGCGTTTTCCTACGAATGTCCAGCAACACGTGTCAATTTCTGCTCGTTACATGCATACAGTCTTTTCAAAATAAACTTCCATCTTCACAGGAAACAACTTGGTTAGGATTAGGCAACAAAACTACTGGAAAGATCGTGGTTTTGGTTAAAAGAACTTAAGTGGCGTAACTTAAGTACAGAAGTTACGTGACAAATAAATCAATGTTGACTTCTGGTTTCACACGGGACACAAACACCGGTCTCCTGGACGAAAGTCCAGTGTTTTTGAACCACCAAAAATAAAATAAAGGGTTTCATTGCTTTTTTTTTTTTTTTATTTATGTGTAATCCAGGGAATATCAATCAAATTGATGTTAGTTTATTTATTTTAAAGGGACAGTATGTAGTGTTTTGGTGATGCGATTGCAACCAACATAGTACCCCTCCCTTTCCAAGACTGCGGTAACGTGAGCTACCAAGTGCATACAGCAGCTGGTGGTACCACGGTTTTGCACTCTGCGGCTCACGTTACTGCAGTTTCACAAGTGTATCGGAGAACTACGGTGGCCTTCAGGTAACGAAAGGCTCTCTCTAGAGCCAATGTCCGGCTCATGGCGGACTCCGTGAACAGGACCAGCTCCCTATGTAGATATGAAGGGCTCATTCTAAGCTAACGAAACACAATTCTTAGATTTAGGTGATTATACACTAATGAAAACATAGTTATGAATATTGTATTCCATTTATGCCAATAGATCCCCCTGAAATGCTACACACTGGCCCTTTAAGAATGTCTTTTCTTTTATCCGTTTCAGCAAGTCAACTCTTCAAATACACTAAAGGGGCTCACAAGGCATGTTTGGGACTTGAAAGTTCGCCAGCTGAAAACCACCATCAAAGTGCACTCCAGAATGGTGGCACTTCCTAATTACTGCACATTCACATTGAGCAGCAGAAGGGGTCAAATGCCTTGTTCAGGGGCACACTAATTCCCAGGAAATCTGAATGAATACAGGCTTAAAAAGACAAAAGCTGCAGTTTGTTAGTGATGAAATGAATTGAGTAACCCATATCATTGTTACGTTTTTTGCTGATCAAGACAGTCTGAATAATATAGGCACAGTCCCTTTTATAGTGAATGAGACTAGAGACTGAGACCGTCTTGTTACTCCTCATCAAAAGAAGTCGTGACAGGCTGAATCCTGCTAATCCATCTTCACAAGATTTCAGAGGAGTTGTGCAGCTATACGCAGGTCACTGTGTCCTCGCCGGGGAATTAGAGAGCAGAGTGGATGTGTTGTGATCAGGATGTAAAGGAAACCGTGGAGGTAAAGGCCTCCCCGTCTGTCATTAGCCTTTCATCCAAGTCAAGTTTCTGGTATGTGAAACCCGTGGTTGTTTCAGGCTTGTAGAGTGAATAAATATATTCCTACATACAATATGATTCCCTGACATCCTTGTCCTGAAAGACTACATCTTTTTTTTTTTGTTTCATTTAATTACTTATCAAAAGAAGCCTTGAGGCTGAACAATGTTCATTAGTTCAAAATAAAAAAGGAATCAGAAGAACAATTAGACATGATAAAATATGTCTAGATTAGATTACATGAGGTTTCATGTTCCATTAATCAGCCTCCGACCCCAAGGACCAAAATCACCCTCCCATTCCCTCGGGGGTCCCAACCCTAAACTTCACAGCTACTGCCTGAAACGCTGCCGAGTCTGCTCACAGTGGGGTGTTGTAACAGATGAGCCACCTGTACAATTTGTTGCATCGATGCACGCGGTGAAGAGGAAATTTGTCGCCCACTCACAGTCTCAACCAAACAGCAGATTTGCAGGTGGTTGTTAATCCAAATCCTGACATTTATTTAGAAATAGTTTGGCCTTTTCATTATGTCAGCTCCGTCGGCGCCTGCATATTTGTTTTTCTGCACCTGCGACAAAGATGTAAAACGAAAAAAAAAAAAAAAACATGATGCTAACACAAGCGTGTGTGATAATAATAAGACACGGTGGCTAGGTTAACACGGCAGCTGTGTCCCTGAAGTATCGGGACGGTTCATCCATTCGATCAATTTTGTCAATTATCAATCAAGCGAGATGATTCCCTGCTGCTGTACAGGTGAAGGAGTTGTGTTGAGGTTATTAAATAGTTTAAATGAGTGAGATGAGGAGGAAAAAAAGAAGAGGACAATTATGGAGACTCTCAGAAAACTACGCAAGTGGAATCAATATGCTGCTGGTTTTGACAGCGAACCTGCAACCAAACGGCATGTTTATTTTTGAATAAATGAATATCCTCTTCTTCTTTTTTTCTCAGCTGCTCTGAATACATAAAAAGGGAGGCTGTATTCCAAAAGCATTCAAATTCGGAGGCACACCTAATGTACCCAGAGCTCACATCCACTCTTTCAAGCCTTTAAATCGAGTTAGCGCAGACATAATCACGTTATCGCGGGTTCTCATTTTCCCGGTAAACTTACTTGTGAGGCCGCTGTTGCGTAGGTATATGTTACATAAACATTGTGCCACTATTGTTTCTTATTGTTGAAAGACAAAAAAAAATAAAAACAGTTTCAATCCGGCCCCTATTATACTCCTCCTACACATGCGAAGACATTGATTATGATTATATAGTGATTATGTATTCTGCATGCCAGCCACGCAGCAGAGGAGCGGAGGGGAGCATTAAGGGGCTTGGCGACCGTGGGACCCCCTGCTGAGATGAGAGAGGAGGTAAGAGCCAAGGAGAGGGGAGTGTGGAGAAGGCTAACCAATCGGCTGTACGCTGGGAACGGGACCAATCATGGCTACTGCTCGGGGCTCTGTTGCTCCCTCTTTCAATGTAATTTTTTTCTTACATCTCCGTGTTATTTACTTCTCTCTAACTCTTACCCCTCTTCTTCGCTGCTGTCTGCCTCATGAATCATGTGATCGGGCCTCACACACGTCCCCTTAGCGTTACCACAACCTCTATACTCTCGAGTAAACCCCTACCAATTCCTCCTTCAACCCTTCAACGAACGCTTTCCTCCCCCTGGTTTCTTATTCTCTGGCCACCCTGCTTTACACAGTCCACTCCCCTTCCGTCGGATTACTATTCTGTCTGTAGTCACTAAGGAGATGCACACACCATCCATCACAATGTACAAATTCTCAGTGCGCGGATTCGGTCGGGTCCTAATTAAAAAGCCTTTCCACTCGTTTTCTTGAGAGATAATTAGACTTTCATCTCACCAGGATGCCACATCCATAGATCCATTCTCTTCTTCCAGGAAGCCCTATAGGAGACCAAATAAATTCAAGGGTCTTTAACCACTCTCCTTCAGGGCACCAGTCAATAATTAAAGATATCTTGTGTTACAAAAAAAAGTCTGCCTTGAGTGGGGAAAAAAAGAAAAAAGACTAATATCTTCAATTCTTGGAGAAAATTAGTTAAACTGAATGGGGAGTATGAGAAACTTTCTTTTCAATAAAGGTCGAGGTTATGCCGTGCGGTGATGAGGCTCCATGTAGCACAGTTTAAGACATTGATTTTTAAGTAACAATATTGGTTCAAGGGTGCACTTATAGCTGGTCCTCTGCAGTGCATGCCTGGGTATAACTCTGATGTGAGCTTGGAGGCCGTGGCGCTCGGGGCCTGATATGAGACAGCTGGAAGGGTTGAATTATTGAAGAGCACGGACCAGCTCTGAAACACGGGCCATGTCCTCCCAGCTGCTCCGTGCGCTGAAGCCGACACTTCAGCAGTCGTCAGACGTGTGCAGTTAACAGGGTCCATCTGTTATTGAGGCGTAATGAACACAGTCAGAGCCGCGGAGAAATGAATCACTGCCACTTTATTAACGCGCGACAATAGCAATGATTGTGCCATCCGTACAGTCGCAATGGTAATAATTATGATATCTCTGATTATAATGATGATTAGGATGCAGATGATGGCAGTGGAGATGATGGTGATGATAATGAAGGTGATGTGCGATGATGACGGCGCACAAAAACACGGGAAAAAAATCAACATGGTGACAACATTCACATTCGGGCTCGTTATGCATGCATGAAAACCAAAATGATTTGCATATCGGTATCGTGGACGAGAGGACCTGCAGGACGGCAGAAAAACAACAAAACATTAAAATCACCGTTGCTATAATTGTTGACAGTTTCATATAAACACCTGCCAAATTGAAAACTCATCATTCTAATGTAGAACAGGCCGGCGATGAAAAGCATGCAGAGTGCAACCTCCAAAATCAATACCCAGCCGGCCTTTCATTACATAAGTGAAATTTGTATTCATCTCAGAGATATATATTTATCCCACTTATACCCTTGGCTCAGGAGCAAATTCATTTAGTAATGATTACCTGACTCAGGTAAAACCAATTTCCATTCACTTGTTACCCCGAGCCGGTGACAAGGGCGCAGCCAGGGTCACTTTTCAGCAGTTTTTTGGTTGCAGGCGCACCATCAGCACTTGATGTCATTGGCTCTACGTGTGTGGGGATGTGTGTTTGCATGTGTGTCACTGGGGGGGGCATCCATTTGCCATAAGACCGTCAAAGCAGGTACGTTGCAATGACACAGACTGAGGTAGTGCATCTCGGCGGCAGTGCTGTTGCTTATAGTTTGAAGGCTGTCAGCGAGGCAGCGTGGGCGTTCGGCAGTCTCACTCCCCTCGAGAACTGCATTCAGATAAAAATACTCCACCACTCATAGATGCCGAAGGGCCTGTGGTGTATATACACTACGGTTCGACGTGAAACTTGGGATAACTGCGGGAAAGTATCTTAAAGGTGAAATAGAGCTTGATTTAAGGTTACACATTATTGCTAGAGCCAGGAAAGTTATTTCCGTCAACATGAAATACTTTCGCCCAAAGGTAGACACCATCGCTTTATGTCATTTTTGAAGGTACCTTCCTCCCTCCAGGACAACAACTCCCTGTGTGACTACAGGTAGAGGAAGAGAAATAAACTATTGGAGATATGCTGCCTTCCTACGCAAAAGTCATGTGATTGTAGTTTGTGCTACACTCTGCCAAAACCAGTATGATCAAACCAGTAAAAAAAAAAATACAAAAATTAGAACAGGTGATAAATAGGTTGGCGGTCCTACTGTCTGCATGTCCAAGTGTCCTTGAGCGAGACACTAAACCCCAAAGTTGCTCCCCGGGCGCTGACAGCAGCCCACTGCTCCTAAATGCTTAGGATGGGTTAAATTTAGATGTCAAATTTTGTGTATGTACCTGTATGTTTATGACAAATGTAATAAAGTTAAAGTTAAAGTTTAGCAAACCTTTGAACTGTCACAAAAAAAGAAATACAAATTAGGCGTGTTTCCATCAACGGGTTTGGAACAAATAAACTCAGCTACAGTTTTGTCAGAAGTTGGCGCTATAGGCTACGCATGGCTGTAATCCGCCAGTAAACAGAGTAGAAGAAGAAGTAGAGGTTGAGAATCGGAAACAAAACACGTCACCTTGGCCATCCAACCATCTATGATAAAAAAAGATGTAGAGAGGTTTTAATTGTTCTTTCATGTCAGCCAGTATTGGCCATGTTTCATGTTGTCCGGAGACGAAGACAAGCATTTGCGCGCTGCAGAAACATCTGATCAGTCACGTCAGAAATTATTCTGCGAAGGCGGAATAATCCATTTAGCACATCAACTCTTTTTCGATAAAAGCAAAAACCAGCTCAAGCGAGCGTAAAAATCTTTTTACCGTAATTGAGGAAGTTTTTATCGAATTTTGCAGTTTCCATACAGCTTTTCTAATGAATGGGATACTTCAAAATGTAATTAAATATATGTGAATGGAAACACGGCTACTGATGTCAAGATGTAGTCATCAGCCCCAGCTCAAACATGTAAATCTAGTCGTTCGCTGACTAGTTAATGGGAGGGTTAACTAGTATAATATATACATTAACCTGTCTCCAGTCTGTTCCCATCTAACAATCGTGACAGAATATGAATCTATAATTTTAAGTGTATAATTTTGATTAACCTTAATGGCACCACTGCCTGCTCAGTCATGTTCTATCAATAACCTATAGCAGCGTATGGTGTTCAGAATTCAGCACACTTAATTAGAAATGTAATGTACAGCAACATATGACCTCATTGGATATTCATTCATTGGATAACGGACTATACATGTTTTTTTTTTTGTTCCCCTAAAACAATACAAACCTAGACAAAAGGACAAAGCCACTGAAGAATGTGGCTGCCAGGCACAGCGCCAACCCCGAGAAATTGGAGGAAGGCTATTTTATTCTCATTTTATCCAAACATATTCTCAAGCCATTCAAACAGAACTGAAATGGGCCAAAGGGAAAACAGATTCTGGGGTGTTTTATTTTAACTAAGGCACTGATTTTATGGTAGGGGTAAAGCAACTTTCAGCTGTATTCAGCTCTTGCAGGAGTAAAAAAGGCTTAATGAAGTTTATTTAACTCCTCAGGCTCACCCAGATAAAAACAGTTACCAGCTGCACCCCACGAGGCTACATTGGGAATTTCACAGATCATAAGGTTTGCTCGCAGTTTCATTTACACAGCTATTCAATTTGTTTATCTCCATTACAAACCGCGGAGATAATTGTAGCTGACGCCATCAGCAGTCACTTTTTCCATCGAGAGGATGTATCTTTGTATCATGAGAGCGTCTAACACAAGTTTGGTCTCAAGTTAATGTAATTAACAGCTGAATTAATGGTTCCCCGAGACTGCTTTCAGACGTCGAACTCCCCGCGGTGTCAAAATTAAACATGTTGCACTCTAGCAGTGAGGGCAGATGTATGCACCGACATGACATCGCGACGTGTTCCCATACAATTACTGGAGATCTAGTCCCCCGATCGTGCACTTAGGCAAGTGTTTACAAGTGTAAACTAAACTTTCATCCTCTGAGATGTTGCTCCGGTGATGGGAGTTCTCATTAGTGTTGATATGAGGTAGAAGTAGCTCGGCGTCATATGCTTGATCTCTATCAATTTACTTTACCTTCACGAGGAGTTCTGTCACACACGCTTTGACTCACGCATCACTTTCTTTGGTTTATATCCTTTGAAGTACATATTGTTTACTGAAAGCGGACATGATTTTTTTTTCCCCATTTAACTACCTATGGCAATGGTATTGGTTCTCTCGAATCTTAGTCTCTCTCTAATTAGCTGCTGTGAGCATCTGACAAGAACAACAACATCTTTGTTGCTCTGCGGGGGGGTAGCAGAGGGTCAGACAGCACCGAGCTGGAAACGGCACAACAGAAAACACATTTCAGCTTAACAGCTAAATTTAGCTTCGCCCGCTAAATTCATGCAAATCTGGAGGACTACGGTTGTACAGTGACAAGTGTGTGTAATAATCTAACGGTGAACATGCGTCTCCCAGTAAGGAAAATCACAAGGAACTGCCTGTTGCCATGTCAGACATGCACCTAACAAGGATTTGTTATGAATAACGAACAGCGCGCGAGAGACAATTTTGGATATGGAACACTGTGGTGTATAAGGCGCATTAGCCTTTGCTTTTGATTCCTGTGCTGCTTTAGGGGGAGATGTTCAAAGCCCTTCCACGGCAAAATGCCACCCGCTTTCAAAGACCCCCTGCTGCTCGTGTCAGAGCATCAGTTCTCTCTGTACTCCATAAATTAAAGTTATCCCAAATGTCTTGTGGCATAAATGGAAGTTTCAATCCTCCGCACGCATTAATTAGGACTGTAACACGACCTCGCTGTATCCATATAAACACAAAGTGGTTTTGTAACAACTTCGGTATCCTTTTTTCCCAAAACAAAAATGTGTTAACTTTCGCTGATCCATATTCCAACGTGTGGAATTGGAGCAAGTCTTCTGGTTGCGAGCCAGTTCTTAAAGCTATTATATTAAATATCGCCATCTGTTATTGTTTATTATTGTTAACAGTAATCAGGTGTAATCCGAGTAAGTTGGAGAGAGACTTTTTTTTATAAATTGTTACACAATTTTCAGGTTTTAGTGAAATTAAACTTAAAACTTTGCCATTGGTATCTGTGATTACAAAAAAAAGGCTTTGTTAAATAGAATATTGATGAAAATACTGTCCCGCGGGAATATACATTATTGCATATTCCCACTACAGAAAGCCCAGAGGTGAGAGGATTGATTACATTTTCCTGTCTTCTCTTGCCCTAATTAAAGATCTAAGGGATAGCCCCTCATGGGAGGACTAACTCAACTGTTTCATCTGTATGCCACATCATCCTGGCTCATACAACAATGGCACGTCTCCTCTTTTACCTTTTGGAGGTATACTTAAGTTCATTTGCGTTCATTTGACCACTGAGATATTCTATATGTAAAGTGGGAATAAAGCACACACGTCGATTCAGACATCTACAGTATGTGATTCCCTGCGCTCTCTCCAACATGACATTATGCATTATTTCATCTGTGTGGAGAACTGGAAATGACATAGCAGCGACACATTGAAAAACATGCTCATTTACGCTCCTGTAACTGTCAGAAAAAAAAAATGACAGAGGAAGGGAATTATCATAGCTTCTTCCCACTCATTCAAAAAGGCCCATATACTGCGCGACAATAAAACAGATGGCGTGGCATAAATGTTAGTCAATTCCATTGATTTGGAGACAGGTGCCAATCAAAGAGTGCTGTCGCTGACGACTTTGATGACGACGGTAACGCGGAGTTAACATGCTTCATTATGCTTCCTCATTATCTGGAGCGACGCACGCCAGCAGGTTTCGACAAATAGACCTCTCGCCTTCACAACAGCTTCAATTGAATCCAAATCAATAATTCTCCCTCCAACCTGAAAGAGAACAATGATCAAAACAGGGACTCTCAGCACTCCAGAGGACCTTTTTCTTTAGCTTGGCAAGAAATTGGCCTTAAATTGAATTTGGAAATCAGCATGGCTAAAAAAAATCTTTACTAAGCAAATGAGCGTACATTGTCTTTTGGTATCTGAAGTCAGCAGGGAGAGGAGAGGTGTCCAACCCTGATTGGAAGCTCTATTGCCAACAAAACAATTCAATTGCGGTGCACAGATTGGTTATTTGTCTCAATCGTCCAAATAATTCCTGCTACATTCATTCTAATTAACTTCAATTGAACTGGTTGTGTTGCAGGAAGCAGTGGTAACAGTGGTCAGCGCTCAGAAGATACTGAGGCTGATTTGATTACTTTGCTCTAAATTCTATTCAATTTTCCATCCCAAGTGTTTTTAAAACACTCTATGGTGTGAAAAATGCCTTTGAAACGCAACGTTTGAGCCATTATGTTATCTGGGAAGATAAGACAGATATTCCATAATGGCTGCATTCAAGAGGCTTTGTGCACAATACAGTAAAGGATCTTTTTTACCTTCTCTCTCATCTCAGAAGTGTGTCATGGTCAAATGCCAGATGATTGTCACCCACAAACAAATACTTACAGAACATGAATTGTTCACAGCTCTGATGATGATGTCGTGTTGAATGCTCTAAAGAAAATTCCCAAACCGTAATAGACAATGAACAATGAAATCAATATTTCCATTTAAAGCAACCATTTCTGAAAAGAGGACAATGACATACAGCAGTTGGCCTTGAGGAGCCATCTTCACACACATACTGTATATACACTGTACTGTACAGTGTATATACATATATATATATATATATGTCTGAAACGCTCCGTTTTAGCGCCTGTCTCTTTAAGACCCTCCCACCCGAAAAAGCCCATTCTGCTCTGATCGACTTGCGATGAAAATATGGTGCACCTTTGCAACGGTAGTTCTCAAGCTGTGGGCGATATATTCTAATGAGCGTCCATGTGATATAGGAAGGGGAGCCACATCTGAATGGATTGTTGAATCACGTTTTCTGATCTAGACAGCCAACAAAAAACTGACTGGGTCGTCTTATTTCACAGTTTGTGGGTTGGTAGGTACTCCAGATACCCAAATGTACGTGCACAAGCACTGAATAAGTGAGTTTTTGTCCCCTTTCACTCGGCACAAAGACCGGAAAGAGGGACTATATTTTGTTCAGGACCAATAACTTGCTTGAGTCTTGTCCGACAAGGAATAATTCGGCAAATAACTCACCGTAAAACGACGATTTGACGGTTTTGCATTCCAATTTTAGTTTGGATTAAACAAATGAGATATAACATTTTAACTAGTGAGCTCTAGAGGTTGATTTTGTTACCTTCGGACAGAGCCAGGTTAGCTGTTTTCGCCGTTTGCAGTCTTTGTGCTTAGCTAAATTAGCCGACATGCCGTATAGTTTCACATTTCATATTTACCTCACAGACCAGAGAGCCGTAATGATCTTCTCATCTAACTCTCGGCTAGAAAGCATTTCCCAAAATGTCAAACTTCTCTTTAAATCACTAGTGTTGTCCGACAGTCCAAAAAGCAGAAAAAATTAATTGATGATTGAATTCTTTGTAAAATAAAACAATAATGGTATAAAACACTGAAAAACAGCAACTCCTCACATGTGAGGCATACTTTAACTGTATCTGCCATACAAGTGATTTCTCTCCCAAAAGAGAAATCTGACTATATGTCCATCACTCATGTGTTTTATCTTAGATCAAAACAATCTGACATTCACAGGATCAGTCCTTCAGGATGGGTCAGAAATCATTCCGTCTTTAGCGCCACATCTTGACTCAATGCTGCCTGCTTACTTTACAAAGCTTGGACTGACACATACATTCCTCTATTGCAGAATTTCTAGTCTAAGTTGTCAGGAGTCTTGACAAATTGCCTCATAACAAGCCAGTCAAAAAGCAGCTGTTGTCATAGCTGTTAGGCATCAGCATGAATAGCAGTAAAAGAGCATTTTCTACTGTTCAGAACTGTCCACAGATACACTGTGGCTTGTCAAACAGCCTTCCTGATGAATCATTATCACTACCTTTACACTGTCATATGGTCACGGGGTTCAGAATACAACAATGCCTGTTTGAATTTGCGCTTCCATTTCGTCAATATGTCTCCCAGTTAAACTTTTAGTGCTTCAGAATTGTTACTTTTACACTTTGTGAAGTTAAAATGCCGGAAAAAAACAGACATAGTTTGCGAGGAAGACGACGTTAGCATGGACCGAACCTCACTAGATGGCGAAGCGGAGGAGGAGGAAGATAACATTAGCGACCAAGCCAACGAGACCAACATTGTCGCAGCCATACAATCCATGAGAGCAGACGTCTTCACTCATTTTGTCTCGGCTAATCAAGAGATAAAAGAAGCACCTGATGCCTTCTCCGAGAGGCTAACTTCCGCCGAAACCGGCATTAGCAAAGCTGAAGACGACATTTCTTCGCTCTCTGAATGAGAGAGTGTTACTACATGGTTTGATTAACCTGAATGACCAACGGTGGCCGAAGTGAAAACGCGAATGGCCCTCTCCAGAGCCAGTTGTTGTAAGACTAGCGTAGGTCATTTGGAGCAGAGCCAGTGCCGAGTGTGTGTGTACTTGGGAAGTGAGTGGTGAAGCAAGAGAGAGAGAGCGACGGCGACGGGAACGAGTAACGCTATTGACTCCGGCCCAAGCCGTTCTAGGCTACAGTAGAAAACATGGCGGTGCAACATAGCAGACTCCATGGAGATACGAACGGCTCATTCTAATGTAAGGAGAACACAACATTTCATATTTTCATGTGATTATACACTAAAGAAAACACATGTATTATTATTATATACAATTTCCGCCAATAGATCCCCCTAGTTGTTACACACTGGTCCTTTAATATGTAGGAAAAAATACTTTTCATAAAAGTAAATCATGTAAAAAGACAATGAAATTACTAAATATAGTCTCCAGTTTTTCATATATTTTGTCCATTTAACAAACCCCCCAAACATTCTAATGAATGTTTCATACATTTCAAAAGAGCATGTTTTCCCTTCACTCATAATTTAAACATCTTAATTACATCCAGAAGGAGTAAAAAGGTGAACGGATGCACTCTCTGTAACCCTTTGATGCATGGCATAAACTGCAAGCATGTTTTCGTTTGCTCTTTCTATTTAAAGTCGGACACATTTATCCAAAGGGCCTTGCAGCATTAATATAGGCTTTTTGGTATCACTAGTCAGGCACTCTAAAAACCAAAGAAATGATTCCCTAACTCTTATATTGTTAGAGAATGGACCCTGACACATTAAAGACATGCATTGAGCTTTAGAGGACAAGGATTAGATGTCTTTACACTGCCAGTGCAAGCATTGTTCTTGCTAATTAGCACATTTTCCAGCATAATGTCCTCTAAGTAGGTTATTTACAAACCCAATGATGGTCATTACTTTACCAGCTAAATGAAGTGCAGATTTTATAAGGCGAGAAGGTGATTTGAATAGATTCACGATAACTTTCAGGCCTTTTATACATTTTCTATTTGGAGAAAGGAGGTCACGTATCGGAGCTGTAGAGTAGAAACCTATCAAATCAAGTAAATTAGGCACATTTGTTTGTTAATTAACTGGTATTTTGTTAATCAAGAGCAACTTGAACTGCTGACACTATGCATCATTACACTGCATTACAGAGTTGCCACCAAAATCTGAAAAATGTGATCGTTTTAAGTCCTCTTTTATACCACTAAAGTGAAAAAAATCAAGGCTAATAGAATAAACATTTTTCAGCTTTCTAAAAAAAGTACAACTTCCCTTACTACACTTTCCCTACATGTATACCGACAGATACCTAAACAGCCTCGGATTACCAGCCTTCTAAGAGAGGAACTCAGTTAGCAACACAATACATCTACTTTAAAGACAAACATCCGTTTCATGACATGATTAACTGCAGAGGAACACAGTTCAACGCTGACACATGTGAATGAATGACATCACATCGGTGCAGTGTAACAAAGATATCAACTTCATAAAAAACCCTCATTGATTTGTAATACATCAATCACAAGTCGCCTATAGACCGAGAAAGACACGTTATTGATTTGCAGTGGAAAGAGGGATGGCTGTTACTCGCATAGCAAAGAGCCACTAAGGCCTTAGAGAATTGTTCAAAGTTAAGTCAACATGTAAAATGATACTGAGTTACTAGAATTACCCGTTTTTCTCCGCTGCCCCTGATAGTTTGACCCTGGGGGCTGATGAAGTATCTATCTATCACTGTGCATGTGACTGTGTACACTTTGTATGGTCATTATTATTCATATAATTAAATGAATTAGTTTTCAGTAATACTAATGCACTATTAGGCTCAGTGGTGTGCAAATCTGAAAGTGAAAACAAGGTAAGGTAAAAAGGAATAACAGTGAACAACTGAAAGGGAGCCAGACGTTTCATTTATCTGTTTGTACAAGTTCTAGAAAGATATTTAAATTGGATGTACTTTTCCAATTATTTGATAACAATCCCTTGTCAAAAAGTCTTTCGACAATTCTTTAAATCCTTAAGGAATCAAATCGGAATTTATCTTATTTTGGAACCAATCCTCCAAGATTTGTAGCCCAAAGAAAGATCTTTGGGCCAAATTCTCCTCTGCTCCAAATTCGTTTTGGCACTCCGAGGGTTCAAGAGTAATTTTGAGATAACTTCCCATATTAATAAAAGACATGATGACATAAGACCTAAGAAGCAATTATTTACTCATTAAATGGGTTAGCAGGTTGGCCTAAAGCTGCAAAGGCTAATTAATAAGGTGGTTGGCTCAATCCCTGATGGGAGGCTGTATTCCCTCAGTGAGCCAGTGACTGAGGGCTTCCAAGAGTTACTTCTTTAGTACAGAAAAACACTGACACAAAGTCATCGACGAAGGCCCTTGACCCCAAACTCATCAAGACATTATGTCTTTAAAAGCAAACAGA
>CAKALU010033253.1:0-21667 GCA_916700995.1 Hozukius guyotensis | reverse complement strand
TCCTATTCCTCCTCCACAAAGAGACGGAGTTTGCAATGAAAAGAGAAAATGGGTGAAAATGGGTGTGCGTGCATGACGGAGAAAAAGGCGTGCGAGAGAGACAGCGCGAGGGAAGGAAGGCAGAAGAGAGTAACAGCTGATGAGTGAGGAGCCGCACGTGCTGCCCATTAGGCTCAGCGGAGAGATCCACTCCACCTCCAAATACACTAATGTTTTAAACACCCCGACATCACTACATTCTTCTGTCCACACCAGGCCCGGGTCAAATACTCATTACATAACTTAACATTACATCTCACAGCCACAGTCTTTACCTGACTGGAGTAAATGGGAGGACGAATGAAAAGGTGTTAGAAGTATTATTTTGAGATGATACGTGCGGTGGATTTCACCTTTTAACCTGGTTTAACCTGGATAAGAGATGCAAGCCCTTCCAAAACCCATTGGAAAAACAATTACTAGAAGTAAAGGCCTGAAGGACGAGGGGCACTGTGTGGACTGTAAGATTGTAAAGATCTCGGAACATTTTTTTTCTTCCTTTTATAGTGATCCTTTTGACAGTGAAGCACCTGTAGATTTGAAAGGCTACACGGCTTGTAGTTGGATTCTTTGACAGCAGGGCCTTTGATAGGCCTAAGTGTGGCTTTGTGGTGGTTATAATAGATTCCAATGGTGAATGTCTTTCTAAACATAAGGAGAAACTTCTGCTGCAGTACTGAAAAACATGCCTAAATTCATGACTTCTGTCCAAATCCTCAAATCTTGTGGTGAGCTAATGAAAAGGCGTGTCAGCTGGTTTCGCGCATATTAGAGCATGCATTATATCCTTCTATCTTGCTTCTTGGACAGGTAAAAAGAGGCAGCTGGTGACTCCATGTGCTGAGACACATGGCTACACCCTTCCCATCCCAAGGGACTGAGGAACCTAGGCCAATAGAGATATGTAGAGATATGGAGGAGAAATCCATATGTCTGTGCTAAACATTAATCTTTACGGTAGTGCCCATACTGTAAGCTTCGCTACTACTGGAAACCCATCCCATCCCCATCCATCTCCTCAGAGGAGCATGTGAATCATGCATATCACACCATATCACATACAACAATTCAAGCTATTCATTTCTAACATTTCAAAGGCCGGCGCACGTACTGAACTTTAGGCCTCACTTATATCTGACGTGTGAATCTTTTTGAGCATGATGTACAGTATCAGAGGCACAAGGCGTTGCTTTTCACTCTTTCTTCCTGTCCTCCTTGTCCCTATCTCCTCTTATCTCCTCCAGTTCCCTCCTTTTCTTCCTCTTCTTCATTCCCTCCTCTTCTCTCTTCTCCTCTGCTGCCTTGGGCTTTTCATGAAGGCTGAGTTAATATGAGGAAATCAATACCTTCACTGCGTCGGCTGTCGAGGGGCAGGTCAGAGACTTTGTGGTGGGGATAGGGGGTTGATGGTGTGGTGGAGGTGTGTGGGGAGGATATGTTGCTCGATAAACGCAAGCCCATTGATCTTTTCTGCACGTCTTTGTGTGTGCGAGCGTCCGCTGAGACTCCTCAGGGCCTGACTGACAGGCAGTGAGCTGGTTGCGGGCCTCAGGGGCGGACTGAGTGTTCGTGTGCGTCCATGTTCGTGTGTAACTGTGGTCATGTGAGTCTTGTATACAAACTATGAGAGCCTTGTTATATTACCAGTGGTGGAACAACCTGGGAAGGAGTATAACTGGCACACCATTTTAAGGACATTCAGCATGTCATGATAACGCATTTTAGGGTTTTTGCGTGTCATTTAACGCCACTTTACCATAAAACGGTCGGGTTATGTTCAGGCGACAAAACTAAGTTAGGTTTAGGCATCAAAACCACTTAGTTAGGTTTAGGGAAAAAGATTATATTGGATCACTGGCTCTGAGCATATGCATTCAGATGCCTTTACATTGCAGTCAGTGCAGACTACATCACTTGAATGATTATTATTGTTGATGCATTAACATGTACTGTAAGCTGTATTTTAATGTTGTGGCCTGGTCCAGGGTCTTTATATACTTTACAGCAAAGTGGGAAACTGCCCCCAAACCCTCAGCGGCCCCAAAGGCCTTTTAGTTTAACTGTGTGCCGACAATTACTTTGTCATCTGATAGAATGCATGCATGTGCACCACAGCAAAATCTAAACTAAACTGATAAGGGCCTTATAGTGGCTCCTGTGTTATTATCTAATACTGAGGCCCTCTCTTTCAGAGGGGCCTGTGTCACATGTTAATTCAGCCCGTTCTCATTCCCAGGGGCGTCAAATACTGAGGCTTTGTCATGGCCATCGGCGTTCGATACCACCACACAAGACACAAGAGATCACTGCTCGTGTCCCATGTTCACAACTTTCAGTGTCATTTTCATTGTACAAACGTAGTAGTTTTAATCCCAACCATGAAGTTCTTTCCTAAACCTAACTGTAGTGGTTTTGATGCCGAAAATACAGTGATGCCAAGGGGTTTGTGACGAGTTGGGATGAGAATGTGTTGGTTAATTTGGCCCTGACTGTTGGATGGTTTGATCTATAGCAATGCATCATATTTTATGAGAGATGTAATGTTTATCCGAAAAGTAATTAGTAACTACAGCTGTCAGATACAGTAAATGTAGGGGAGTAATTGCAGCTGAATATAAATATAAGTGTAAACAGACTGCATTTATATAACGCTGTTATGCAAAGCACCATTGGTACAGCACGTGGACAGAAGCTGTCGGGGATCCAACCGTCAACCCTTCGCTTTGTGAACAATTCGCTCTACCTCCACAGCCTCCCTGTGCTGTAAAGTAGTATAAAATATTGTGTAAAATGAAAATAAAAATACTAGAATAAAGAAAAAGTATCTCAAAATTGCACTTAAATACTATACCTGAGTAAATGTACATTCCACCACTGTATATTAATGCTGCACAGTTTAGAGGAATAAGGATCTTCTGGCTCCCGGAGCTGGGACTAAAATACTACTACCCAGGATGCTTTGTGCTTCCTACCTGTCACGTCTTCCAAATACAACACAGATATGTTTGCTAAAGTCCAGCCCTTGGAGGCTTACAATAATGTAGATCTATTCAGGGGCTACATATGAGAGCTATTGTACATTATCCTTCTATGATCCATCTTGCAGCTCTGACTCTCTAGCTCTGTCGCTCGCACTATATCCCATGTATGAAGGAAAATCCATATGAGCTGGACAGGGAGACCGTGGCGTTATTAATGGAGCTTAACATCCATCTAAGGGGGTTTAAAATGTTGAAGGCTTGATGTGTTAGCCTTAACGTTTCACTCAAAGCAGAGAGAAATGGTGTTGTCACAGAAATGGCAAACTGGCAGCCGGCTCAATATTTCTGAATGTGTGGTTAAAATGACACAGTAGGTACGGCGTGGCGCTAAATGGCCCGCCAAGACTTTCACAAGGAGTGCCAGGAGGTTATTTACAATTTTGGCATGTGTGAACCTGCTATGATTCATTCATTCATTGATGCATCAGATTTGGGTGCAAGTTCAGCAGAGTCGCGGAGAGTTAATAACACGCACGCTGTCCTCTTTCTATGAGATTCTTTGTTTGGGCCTATCTATTCTCATGCGCACACACACACACACACACACACACACACACATACACACACACTCAAAGAACACACCCCTCAATAATCAGTTGAGCTATTCACTGCTCGGGGCTACACACAGAATGAACGCATTCATCACATAATTACTGTGGAGGCAGTCACACACTTCATCAGTCTATTCCTGTCTCAAAGAGCCCCGGAGAGAACAGCGAACGCATATGATTTCCAAAAGATATTATGAGATTCTTATACCTCCATAAGGAGAGTCAAAAGAGAGGAGCAGGATTTGCCAAACATCAAAGTGACATCTTGACTGATTCACACATCTACGCCCAGGCCGTGTTAGTTGAAAGAGGAGGATTCAAGGAAGGCGGATGCTCGCATCATTGAAAAAGGCTGATAAATCTTTAAAAAACCTCTCCCATACTGAGAAATATCTTCAAAAATGTAACTGTCTTCCTCACAAGGGATGATAAGTGGCAATTCAGAGAGGCATCAGTTTGAAATCAGCGGGGCTGAGGAAGCCGTAAAGGCAGAGGTGTCTGTGAGGGATATGATGATATAAGGGCAGAGATATAAAAGGTGAAGCCTTAATGCCGGGTGATGTATGATGCTCGGGGTGAGCGGGCCGAACGCTCACATTGGGAGGATACTGGAAATCGATGGTGGTGTAAAAGACGTGGAATGGTGAATGTGGCCGTTTTAGACCTCTGAACACAAAGGAGGCCAGAGCTGCCTAATAAAACTCAGTGATTAGTGGGAGAGGGGTGGAGTGCAGATGTTGCCAGATATAAATTGTGGATCTATAGGATATTAAATGGCTCTAACATAGACTGAGAAGTGGACAAATGCATGGATCCAATTATTGTGGCCTGCACTCTCTTCTTTTCTCAACCTTTCTTTCAACATTTTTGTTGGTTTTGACATTATATTTTCAAATATTTTTACTTTTATTCTAGCAAATATGTCTTACTTCTGTGTCTTGCATTGGTGCTTGTCCTGTGAAGACCCTGCATCTCCAAAACGTGATTTTATTTTCCGTGAGCTGAGTTCAACATAGAGTTTAGTGTTTTATTTACCTTAAAGGAGCAATATGTTGCTCCTCCGGTGTGACTGATAGCAGTTTGCATGTGTTAACATCACGGCGTTAGCCTCTAGCCAGCAGCAGTAATCGGAATCACTTCAGCAGCTGTGTGTCTCAAATACTCACTGCCTTGATAACCCAGCTGCACACGAACCACAAAGAGATGTGCCGAGGTTTTTCAGGTCGGGTAGAATCTAACGTTAACGTTATCTCTGTTGATCCAGTTGGTTTTGCTTGCTTCCATGGCTGCAGAAGGCTGTGTTTGCGTGCCAATTTGTTTCATAAGTGACAACGGGGTGTTGAAATGGGCAGTGAATGGGATCACAACGGCCAAAACAAAAACAGACTTTCCGGACCAGAATGGAAATGGAAATTGCTGTCAGAGAAGCCAGTATTTCAATCTAGCATGTTTCCTTAATCTCTGATGACATATCATGGTCATTTTATGATTTATTATAGTAAATATATTACATATCGGTCCTTTAAGAAGTGAGATAAATCCCTCATCCCACAAAGGAAGAGTTAATCCTTCAGTTTATCGGAAAAAAATCTGAATCACGTTATGTCAATTTTATTACTTGCTTTATTAGTATTTGCAGCAGATGGATGAGGGTGGAAGGATAGGGAACGTTTTTGTGACAGTGACATGAATGATAAATGGACTTGCATTTATATAAGACCTTTCTAGGTCTTCTGGACACTCAAAGCATTTTACACTACATGTCAGCATTCACCCATTCACACACACACATTCATACACTGATGGAAGAGGCTGCCATGCAACCTGCCCATCAGGATCTAATCCAAATTCAGACACCGATGGCACAGCCTTCAGGCGCAATTTGGGGTTCAGTTTCTTGCCCAAGGACACTTCAACATGTGGACCGGAGGAGCCGGGGATCGAACCCGCCGACCTTCCGATTGGTGGACAAGCTGCTCTACCTCTGAGCAACAGACATGCCCACATGACATGAAGATGAGTGAAGGAAGAGAGAAATAAAAGGGAAGGCGGCCAAACAGAAGGTCACAGAGACAGAGGGTATTTTGTGGTAACATTTCTCTCGCACTACACGGTTCCCCACTTACACTACATTAATAAAAATAGAGGCACTCCATAATGCAGGGGGGAAAAAAATCTAAACTAAAACATGGGCTATTCTTAAAGTTCACCTTGGTGAGGTGCACTCCATGTAACCTGGACTTGACCTGTTTGTCCATGCTTTTGAATTGTCAAAATAATACAAACACATGAAAATGCAAAAATATCCTTTTATGCATGCAGACATGGTGCCTCTGCATTTTGGAATTGAGGACACAATTCCACATTGTGGGCAAGTATCTCCACCTGTAACATCATTTATTCAGAGAGCTGTCCTGCATTGAGCACCAGCTTGCCTACATTTTTGACCAGATATGCACAGTTCTTTCTCTTGTTTTGTTTGTATACAGACAAGAAGTCACCCCAAAGGAATATATTAATGATAATGATGCATTATTTCACAGTGAGTCCAGTCCTGTTATTCCAATTTCCATTTTGCCTCCTTTCATACTCTTTGCTCTTTTAATCTTATCCCGTCTTGTTGCCTTCTCGTCTCATTTGCGTTAAATTGTACATTTCCCTTTAGATTTAAATCTAAAAGTGTAAATTGCCATTTCATTGGCAAAAAACATGCTGCGTTGTTTGATCCCACCCTTTCCCTTAAGAGCTATAACGACACAAATGGCCCTGTTGGCGTACAGTAAAAATGACAAATTAAGAATTAAGACATTTATTGATCAAATCATTGACTAAATCCACTGAGTGACAACGTAATTTCATTATGTTCTACAGCTGTTAATGGCTTCAGAGAAAGTAATAGCTCCATATTGTTGGAGCGCTTTGTTGTTTTTCTCTCCCTCTCGGTGGACGGAGACATCAGGGGGTAGCGCGGGAGGTAGCGCTGTGTGAAGTTTTTGCGCTGGGGCCAATGAAAGCTTTTCCATCACAGCATCATTTACATTCAAATTAAATCCATCAAAAGCAAAGCTGAATGTTCAATGAGCGGAGAGTGGGGCTAGCTGTCATCTCCCTCTTCTCTTGAGGGGAGGGGAGAAAGAGAAGAAGAAGAAGGGGGAAAGAAAAGTAAGGTGATGTGAGACTTAAGAGCGAGAGCAGCATCTGATTTTAGCATTTGAGTGATCATCATTGGAACAAAGACGCTCACAAATGAACAATGACTGATTCCTTTGGAGAGGTTTGGTGCCAAAAAATGAAACAATGCGAGTAATTTCCACAGCGTGTCATTTATCCGTCATTCATTGATCACTGTTATTAGGCCTCCACCAGAACAATCATCACTATTGATCCATTTAAATCAATATTAGAGCTTTAAACTCATCACACACACACACACAGTCACACATACACACAGCTTTGGGCAGGGAGCAGCCCAACAGCCTGCCTGCAGAGGCATAATTGCATAGCATGTCAAAAACACTAATAAATAAATCAGTGATTACTTCCCTTTGTGAAGTGCTGCAGCCCCATTATTGAATATTCATGTAGGTAAATACATTCATGCAAGCTTCTCTCCTGGGTTTTACAGTTTGCTTTCTCTTTTTTTTCCGTAGTTTTAAAGCCATCTCTTCTCTCACAGTTCGGGGAAGAACACAACAGAAATGCTTTGAAAAGACACGAGTGCTCTTTATGCGTTTATGTATCATACATATGCATATTTTAGAGCCTCTTGCTGTATTATAATGTTTGCCCTGAGACTTCTGCATAATGCATGAAAATCAGTGGATATTACTTTTGTTTTTTTGACCCTCAGCGATCAATTTGATAGAGAAATTCAAAGCTGATTGCTATTGACAGAGGGTTATTGATTCCCGATCCCCTGAGGCCGATATCCGTGTAGCGTGACATACACAGTGTAATTTCCCACTCCATTGTTTCTGTAATATCTCATTGGCACGGGGACAAAATAATACCACCTTTTTGACCTGCTCGTCTCCATTATCTCTTCCTACACACTCTCTCCACTTGCAGCTCCGCTCTCCCACTCTCTCCCTGTCTCCTCTGATATCTTCATTGCATGAGAATGTTTGCTCCGTCTCTTATTCACTCTCTTTCTCACATTCTCTGATGTCAGCGTTCGTACACGAGCAGGCGTCTGCGCAGCCCAAGTTTAATGCATGAGATAGACTGCGCATGCACAGACACACGTCTACATGCATGCAACGCTCACACACACACACACAAAAACATGCACATACACCATTGATGGCAACTTAGCTTGCGTGATTACTGTGACTCTAAGCTGCTTAGGGGTTCTGTCCCATCTGGCTCTGGTGTTTGCGACATCATTCAACCCCCCCCCTACCCCACCCAACCCCACCCAACCCCACACACATCGCCCCTTTCCCCCATCCTCCTCCTCCTGTTTCATCCCTCGTCATCCACTCTCCCCATACACCGACACACACACACACACACAAACACTCATACACACAGAGGGAGAACAGAGGCGGAGCAAAAGGGATGATAATCCTGCGTAATCTGGGTTTACCAACTATTAGGGCTCGGCAGTGTTTTCTTACGTAATCTAATCATCCGTAGAAACGTGCAGTCATCCACCGGAGTGTGTCTCATTGTGTATGTGTGTTCAAAAGTGGAAGCCGGAAGGGATGCCTCCTTGTGCCACCTGGACCGCGTGGGAGGAAACACACACACACACACACACACACATAAAAAACACACACACACACAAATACACATGCGCAGGCCAAAGTTAAAAAAATACAGATATAGATTATAGTGTAATGCCACACATATGCAGGTTAGAGCTCACATGTGCTTAATCCACATGTGTGGCAGTACATGCGTAGACCCCCACCAAAACACACACACAGAGAGAGAGAGAGAGAGAAAGTCTGTAATTTAAAGTTTAGTTCCACATCAGAGGGCGTTCAGACTCCAGCTGCTCTAATAAACCTTCTGCCTTCTGGTGATGGAGGAAGCACACAAACACACACACACGCATAACCAACATAGCCACAGCAAATGCAACAAACAAACAAAAGTTTCAACCCTGAACCTAACAGTATCTGCTGACTTTTTTGTTTCAAAGTACATGGATGTGGAAGACATTACCCATTACGATGGAAGATGTGTTTTTATCAACCCGATCTCATTGAAAGGCGTATAAATAGCACGATATTACAAGGATATTCTGTGTCATGAGAAAGCATTTTAGTCTTTTCGTGTTTCATTTACACGCCTCTTTTTGTACACCACGCAACAAAACTACGGTTACGGCCGCAGTTAGGTTTAGGGAACAAAATCACTTAGTTAGGTTTAGGAAAAACATCATTGTTGGGCTTAAAGTAAGTACGTAAACTAAGTAAAATACGTACAGAAACAACGTAGCAGAACGGAAAACACATCACAAACGTCACTAACATAACTTCAAAATAAAGACTTTGGGACACGAACACTGGTCTCGTGGTGGAAAATCCTGTGTTTGTTGGACCCGTCCACCATAAGGAGTCTTTCTCACTTTTTGTTCTACGTCACTACCGGAGTGTAGCATATGAGCACTGAGCACTTTTGTGCCCCTTTTTACATCTTACATCATTCACATTAATGGACGTAAAGATGGAGAGAGCTTGTTAATGTGTTTGAGTATTAATGAGACGTTGAAGTTAACTCCACCAACACATACGGGTTGTAGAGCTGTGCTACACAGTGGTACGCCAGGATAAGCTTTGAGAGATACAGTAAATATTGCATGCCTAATCTCATTTATATAAATCAATGTTATGTTGCCCTGCGCTCTGCATTCGACACACAGAAGATACGGGGTGAAACAGATTGAGAGGACAATATATAGTTTCATGCTGCAGCCTTACAACATATGGAAAAAAGGGATTAAGTTTATCCATATAGTGAATCATGCAACACCGATCTGGCGCGGTGCACTATCCTCTGAGAAGATCTAGGGATGATGCAGAGAGCAAGGGACAAATCCTCAGAATACTTTTTTTTCTGTTGCAGAAAATGTATTTGAACGTCTCATTGCACTTGACACAGATGATCCCGAGAGGATTTTATTTCTACATCACGAGAATAAAAAATAAATACGAGGGTCACCATTAGTTCCTCTCTAAGGGAAAGTAGGAGTGACGTTGGCGATAGAAGTCAAATATTCATGCGCATTTGCAGCAATATCTCTCCTCAGTCAGGGCTGCTCATAAAACTAGCACATAGCAGTCCATCTTAGAGCTTTCTGCGCTTTTACTCCAAAAACCTCCAGAGGATTTCCCCAACAGGACTATTACAGATTCCATTTCAGTGAGAGATGTCATTTTCTCGTTTCTGTCGCTTCTGTCTGCATCACTGGCTGCGCTGGCTTGTCTTTTCTACCAATCTCTCCCCACTACATCTCTCTCTCTCTCTCTCACATTGTACATGCACTTCCACAAGCAAACAAGAATCAACTTACATACACTGACACAACTTCTATTCTGCTTTTCATACATACTGGCCTGAAAGAGGTGGTAATGACTCAGCTGGGGGTCCAATCAGTAATACTTTCTTTCATACATGTGACGTCAATGGTTCCCCAGTAGGGGGGCAAAATCTGAAATAACACAGTCTGTTTTTTGTTGCTTTACTCTGGCAGATGGAAATTTCCAGTTAACCAGCTCAGAAATCAAACCTTTATATAACATTGCTCATTAGTTTACAACTGTAATGATAATTTTTGTTTTGAATTATACTGTATATGGTGAATGATTTGATTTGTGTATCTCTGAGTTTATGACGTATTCTTTGATTTGAGTTGTAGTATATTCCTCCAACATACATGGCTTTAGTTTTATTTTCCTTTTAAAGGTGCAGTGTGTAGGATTTGGTGGCATCTTATGGTGAGGTTTCAGATTGCAACCAATTGTTACTTCTTCTGTGTGCCAAGCGTGTAGGAAATGTACGGAGGCCAACGAAAAAACGTGCAAAAACAAAGAATGGCCCTATGTAGATGTAGATATAAACGGCTCATTCTAAGGTAATGAAAACGTGCTTCTTAATTGCAGATGATTATACATTAAAGAAAACATACTTATTAATATTATATTCCAATTCAGACAATAGATCCCCCTAAATGTTAAACACTGTTCCTTTAATAGAGACTTTTGAATATATTCATTAGATATATTGGATAAATGTATTGACTGCTTGCTGATCTTTTCTTGAAAGTTGAGACAAACTTGATTCTGATTCTTGATTTTTGAATTCTCTGCTATACTGCTCTCATTTAATTGTTTGGGTGGTGATTATTTGACTAACTTTATTTAAGGCTTGTCAGGTAGTCTCATTGAGACCTGAGAACAAAAAAAAAAAAAAATTAGAGTAAGACAACCACACAGCCATGTATAAGCGACAAATCAAATAGAAACAATTAAAGAGTCACGAAAAACCATCAGACTATAAAATTGAAAATGTCTAGTTTTTTGAACATTCGCAGTTCATTCAGGCACCTACTGCACACGTGAATATTGTAGAAATCTGGGACTATCATGTGAAGGAGGTAGGCTCGTACACAAGGATGTCGAGGTATCACCTGTTACATTCTGTAATCTGCATTGTGGACAACATGACACTCCAGAAATAGGACAATGTGGGTTAAATACTCAACTCAAAAGGGGCAGGAGCAAACTTTGTCCAGGTCAGGACCTTGATAATTACCAGGTTTCTCTGATGGGTTCCCAAAGACATTCAGCAACATCCAGAGCAGCATTTGTATCAACCACTTAGGAGTTCCCAGCATAGAGAACATTCTCTGCTGAATATCTTGATTGATATATGATTTCTTAGCAAAATTAAATTTACATTTAAATTATTCAAATTTAATTTTAAAGGTTGTGAATGCAAGATTAGGAGCATTTCTATTGCCTCTGCACGGGCCTCATAGTGACGGACGATTACACACACAGAGGGAGAGTGACATTCATTTACTCTCTGCTCAGGTAGACATTACTCCTCTACGTATGTCTTTACATAGCAAATAGTTGATTTGATGCTATCAATGCTCAAGATATCGTATAGAGAACGTTTAAAAAAAATTGAAAATAAAATAGAAAAGGTGGAGGAAAATGAGATTGCCTCCTATAGTGAGTGTGTGTGCAGACTTGAGAATGCAGAGAATATGTGGGGGGCAAATAGGAGTGAATTAATGACAGAGAGAGAGAGATGAGGCACCCATCATGCTCAGAGAGGCTCACATTATGAATGATTCATGCGTTCATTTTTAACGATATTTGAAGAGCCGTTGATTTCTCAAATAAATCACTTCACCTCCCCCCACTTCCCCAGAAATGAAAAATGTCTTGATCTTCTGATATTTCTTACGAGGGGAGGGAGCAATGTATATCTGTCTTGTCACATCCATATTTCAATATATGTTTAATTCACACACGTTTCTTTCTTGACACATATTGCACATGGGCATTGGCAGCCCTAGAAGCTAATTTCAGCGCTAACCTTGGAATGAATGATGAAGAAAAAGTCATATGGGGCCCTTGATGGAAATATTTGCATCATCTGGATAAGATTGTATTAGATTAATAGGGATTGAAGAAGAATTACGGTGGGGACTTTTAATAGCAGCGATAATATACTGTCATTAAACAAAGAGCTGGATTCATTGTTGAGGGACGACACAGGCTGGCAAAGGCACTGTCTATGCTGGCTATTGTACTGTATAGTCATCATACAGTAAGTGAGACAATGGGAATAAAACCAGGACAGTATTACTGTGTTTGACGGCCAACATTATCACCATTCACCACTCTCCACTGAGAAAAAATAAAGAAATCTTGGCTGAGATGCTCCTCTCTGCTGGAGCCTGTCTGATGGGAACCTTCAGTACAATATGAAGATAGCTGAAGTATATGTTTTGTGCTATATATACAGTAGCAAGTGCTGTAAATGGTACCAAAAGTGCATCTCTGCCTCGCTGTTTTCTCATTACTATTCACATTGGTCCCATGTGGGGACTACTCCTAATGAAGTCGTGATTACTTAGCTGTCTGCGTTCTAGACGAACAAATAATGAGAAAACCAATCAGTCCGGTTACTATGTGGCATCCTTCACCTGTGAAATACAGACCTGTGAGGGGTGACAGTGACACAGAGGAAATCTAGTAGCTTGGAGCGTGCTGTTGCTCTCGTTGCTGCCACCGAGATCAATTTAATGGGCCTCCATATGGCGCTGCAGAATCAATGAAAGATCATTGCAAATTCCTCTCAGCACTTAATGTTGGTGGGGCGCAGGAGAGTCTAAATTTATACTGGAATTCCACTGAGACGTCGCAGAAGAAATGGTGACTATATACAGTATATACAATAATTTTACTCTCCCTTCTTCTCCTCCTAAAGTGCTTTAGTGGAGGGTCAGGGAGAAAAAAAGGGGGAGTACGGCTACACTCTGAGAGTTTTGACCCATATCTGTACCACAGAACTGTCACAGGCTGGAAAATGAATGGGTGACCTTGGTTGAAACTCGTACCCACATCTTGTCTTGGGGATAGGCCTAGAAAGACGGTGTTAGCTTTGGGCCCAGGAAAGGAGATGAAGGGAGGGATGGAGGTACTGAGGAGGAGGAAGGAAGGAGGCACAATGCCAAGAGACGAGGTAATTTTATCCCCCCGCGCAGCGTGTTATATGTTTATTCGATGGCAATTACAGTTTCTATGGCCGGCATTTTCTGGCAAGGAGCAAAGCCGGTTAATCACACACTCAGGAAATCAGCATGCTAAGTTGAAGCACATGTAGCCATTTTAATGCAAGTGTCAGGCGAGAGAAGTGGCTCAGGGAGCAGTCCGCGCTATGCAGATGTGACAAGTGTGTCTGTCTGTTGTTGCACCACTTTGTCAGCGGTTATCATTCAGTCCATAATGTATTCCACATGACAAAGATTATGGGAAATGGCGTTGAGCATAATGAGAAAGAAAGAAAAGAGATTGCCCTTTTTATATCATGCATACACTATCTAATATGAGCTGAGATATAATACATTTGCAATATTACAACAGCGGGGAGACGTCATCTAAGAATGCCAAGCATACGCTTGCTGTGAATATCATCCCAACCCTGCCTCTGATAAAAAACAGAATCAAAGAGAGAAAAATCTTCTCTCATCGGGAACTCGTCCTCTAGGAACTACTCACTCTTCATGGTGGTGCGCTCACATTTTTTGCTTAGATCGACAAGAAATGAAGTTCTGTGTGTTGTCCTGTATCGTTTAATAGAGACGGGATTGCCTCAGGGGGGACAGGCAAGTTTAGAATATCAATTAGTATCAACCAATTCTCTGAGATTCTGCTTGGGGTGATGCAGATTTTTTTTTCTTCATACAAAGAACAAGCTGCACTAAAGATAAAAGGCAGAGATGAGGGTTGGAAAGCACGAGGAGATACAGTATCTCTGTGTTGCTTAACTTGGGCTAATGTCTAAGGGCTGTCTGGGGTCTTGATTTCTACAGCATGGATAATTTGCACCTTTATGGGTTGCATTAAGGACAGCGTGTAATATCATTATGAAAAGGTCAAAAGTCATGAACCTCAGATGTTATAAAGTGGGTCGAATAGGGAACGCACATTAGAAGTAATATATAAAGGGATACCTTAAAATCGCGATACACATTTGACTTATTCTACATTCATAAATGTCTTACCTTTGAAAAATAAATGACCACCACAACAAAAAAGCAAACCGTGCTCACCGTTACAACCCATATTTACATTTGTTGCTTAATATTTTCATGACCTGATCATCATGATATGACAATGATAATAATCATTAAAAGTATGCTCTGTTTGGGAAGCACTCAAATATGATAAGAACAGAACAGCTGATTTTAGGTGCAGTAGGTTACAACCACTTCAGCTTCAACAATCACTGCTCCACCTGGTGGATGGATAAACCATTGCAACTGGTTTCCACATACGGCGCCATAGGGGTGTTACGAGTCGGCCCCGTGTTCACTACGTCATCACGGGGGAATTCCTTTCAGCGAAGGTCCCAGCACGGACCCGTCATGGATCGGCCCGGGCCCCATCTCGTTAGGAGAGGAAATTCTAGGTGGCCTTAGTTATTATGACGGGAGCAAAGGAGGAAGTCAGGTGACGTATATGTAGTATGAAGAGTAACAAAGTCTGCGTATGGAGGAGGTCGGGGTGGATTGATGTGTCAAACAAACACAGGACTGTCACCCAGGAGACCGCTGTTCGTGTCACATGGTGTGAAACCAAAAGTGAACACGTTGAGTGATTTTAAGTTACAGATTTATTTTAAGTGACGTGGCCTACGTAGCTACGTTAGTACGTAACCACGTAACTACGTACTTATTTTAACCAAAACCATGATCTTTTCTTAAACATAACCAAGTAGTTTTATTGCCTAAACCTAACCAAGTTGTTCCGTTTCACAACGTTAAATATAACAGTCATATACTGTATGTTGTTTTTGTCGTCATTGGCAAACGACAGATTTTGTCGTTGTCGTGTAGGTATGAGGACGTGTTAAAAAAAAAGACAACTGCACAATAAGAGTGTCCCTTTGCCAACCTGTGTGTCTGGGGAAGCAGTTGGCTGTTGTGTAACAAAAACAGAAATGTGCGAGAAAAGCAGTGACTACTGAAGCCAAATCATATGACTCTCCTTTTACAGTATGTGAGAGTGTTCCCATGAAACCCAAAGTGACTGATATCTTACTTGTAACCTACTCGTCACAGCAAATCTACGTATCTAATCACCTGTCAGATGCTTTGCCTTACAGCAGCTATAGCATCAGTGGGAACTAATTTCAAACTGCAGCAGTCCTAGAAGACCTTTACGAAGTTAGAGGAATCCAAAGACATCTCCCTTAACCAAATTAATAGTGAAGACAGAGAGGCCTTTACAAAGTGCTGGGGAGAGAGAGACAGTTGCCCTGGGGACAGACGGGGGGGATGATCAGCACATGATGCAGCCCTATTTGACAAGGTTACGCCTTGTAAACTCAGAGACACACTCACAAGCGCAGGGACACACAGATGGAAAAGCTCACACAAAAATAAGACGCACACATGTGTGGGTTAGCAGACACAGACGAGCGGAATTATTTAAAGCACTATGTGTTATAAAAACATTGTTTCCTGCCAAATATGCCACAATTAAAAAGTAGAGAAAAAAAAACATGACAGGTACATTTTCACCTTGTTATAAAAAGACAAAGCACATTCTAATTCAAGCTGCTTGGAAATGTCTCAGTCCTTGTTTTGAGTGATGTTAACAATAGATGTTCTAAAGGAATAAAAAGAGCAGGGCACATCATTGGGGACAAAAACACAAGCTGGTAAAATAAACAGTTTCAAGTCCATTCATCTATTTGCCATCTAATGTCTCTGGTGGGACATTAAGACGAACCAAATAGGGGAGAGTGAGAGACACTGAGGGGAGATTGTTAACAAACTTGCCATCTAAATATAAAAACTGACAGTCAGTTCCACTTTGCAGCTCTCTCTCCATCACACACTCGGTTTCACACATGAATCCCAGAGAGGCTGCAGCTCAGCCATAAGCCTGTCCAAGGATCGTTTTCAACCCAGCGGAGGTTTGAATCATACACAGCTTCAAACACATCCCACGATAGCTCCCAGGAAGAATCATAAACACCTAGCGATGATAACACATGGTCAGATTCAAGGCAAAGTATGGAGACATGAGAGGTCTGCCCAGAGACAAGCAATTAGATACAGTACTGTGAGGATGTAAAAGGAGTGAGGGCTATATAGTCTTCAAGCTATTATACACTAACGATAGGAACGTGGGAGAAAAAAAACAGGACAATGGTTTTTGTTCTTTATAATTTTGTTAATTTAATGAGGAAAATGGTAACTGCATATCTCCAAAATTTGCTGTGTATATTTTTTTTTACTGGCCCTTAAACTTTAATCCATTTCTTGATTAATTGACAGAAAACCAAACAGATGTTTTCAGTTTTCTTTCACCAGAATGTAACTGCTCAAACACAAATTGCAAGTAAGCCAGAATTAAAGCGCATTCATTAGGCAGGTAACCTAGAGAGGCTGGTTTAGATGAGAGGATTTAGGGAGCCTGGTTCAGTCTCTGAATATAGAGTTGGTGTAATTTCCCTCCGATCCTTGAGATATCACACTCGCTCCTGTGAAAAATCACACTTAAAGGGGCTTCAGTAAGCAGGGGCTTAATTGGCTGTGACGTGACATGCATAATATCAGCTAACTCTCTATTTAAAAGAGCACACAAACACACACACACACACACAATATATTCGCAAACACACAGGCGAGTAGATTATTCAGAATGACTGTATCCGCCACACACATGTGGGAAGACCACATCTGATCTACGCATCTATATGCAGCGAGAAAAGCAGTTAAGAGGCATCATGCAAATCATGCAAATAAGTTAACTCACACCTACCACAGCCTGGAAACCAGACGGAGAGAGAGATATTGTGTGTGCGTGAACTCGGTTGGAACCGAGCAGTAATGAGCAGGTGAACTTCTGTCATAAATCATATCACAAAGAAAACATATTTGGCCCACAACGGGAATAAATTACACAGGCTATTATCATCTCACCACTGCCTGCAGCTCCTTTACAGTATGTGGAGTTGTTTACATATATATGCACAGATGCTTAACCTGTAAGATATTCACACACCGTATACAGTAAAGCCCTCATCAATCCTCAGTAACCCTGACTGCTCGCTAAACTGTCTGAAGCTTGAATACTGCTGATTTATTGCGTTCCCCTTTGATTGATTGCATTCAAGTGCTCTCATGCTTTGGCATAAGCTCTAAATGATTGCAATGGAAATGGATTCTGAATTACCATGCGGTTAGTAACGACTCATATATTCTGTGTAATCCGGCTGGTAATTACATACTCGTAATGTTCTGTGGATTTAGGACTAGTATGAAAGCTATTTATGTATTCACGGTTCACTGTAAGCTGATTAACGAGCGCGGTGATCGCCGGTGAAGACTAATTATTTTGGCCCGTTAGTTCCTTCGGCTCGTTAGGCGTGCTCGCGAGGAATGTGTCCTCTGGTGTTGATGTTCTGCATATTATAGGACATTTATAAAACATGTTGGCTTCATTACTGAAAAAATTAGAGGTCTTTAAATAGTATTTTGATTGTATTTGATTATCTACAGTAGGTTACGTCTTATGAAAACGGCTTTCACAGAGAATACGCCTCGTGAAACAAGCTTTAAGGATGCAATTAGTAAGTCTCAAAGTAATGGTATGCCAGTGGAAATGTTATTCAGGGGACAGATAAGATGAGAATGATAAAAGATGCTTTCTTCGGCCCTGAGGTGCAGTAAATCTTTAGCGATATCAGGTAATGGACATGGCTTATGCTATTAGAGGCTAATTACAGCCGGACCACCAGAGCAGCTAGATATAACATATAGCTGCAGTGATCGTAATACACTCCAAAATTAGGCAGAGAGATCACCTTGACACATAATAGTCGACACAAGTGCAATTTCCTGGTAGGGGATGTGTGCGTACCACTCAATCTCACAACAAACACCCACACTCGCTGTCCCTCCACACCTCCGCGGAGGCCGAGACCCAGAAGGAGACTTCTCGACACATGAATCCAGCGGTATGTGGAGACGTCTGGGAAACGGTTCCGAATTAGCACATCGTCTTTGAAAGACAGACAGACGGACCAGGCCCTAGCTTGGTATTTCAACATGACAAAGATGAAACTATACACCGTGTCTTGGAATAGCCACTTCACTTAGCGGCACCGGCAACTTGATCCCCTCCTCACTTTCACTGGGGCCAAAGATGCCTCTCTCACCTTCTCTTTTACAAATCTCCCTCACACACACATACACACACACTCGGCACACAGATAAGTTGGTTTATATGGCCTGGTCTGGTGCGTAAAACTCTCAAAATAACCGTTGACACAATTTCCTCCGTCATTCAAATGCCACAGCTGCTGTCGTGTAAAAATAGTACCGTCGTCTTGAGGTGTCTCTCAAGAAATCATTAAGTCAGATGTGAGGTGCTGATAGGTGATAAGACTCCAGTGCCATTGATGGTGAATCATATGCCGCTGACTAAAGACATGCAAAGAAGGGATAAAATCCCGATAAAGCTGGTGCGATGTCTTTACAGTAAGATAAATGTCAAGTAGAGCTTATTTATGACCTGTGTTCATCTTTCATATTCTTCAGTCTGCGTAGTTTCAACATTTGTTTCTTCTGCATTCATCTCATGCAACTGCAGACATAAAGCGCTGATCTTAACCACAAATATACGACTAATCTAAACAAAGAAGCCACTGTTACAGTTCCAGACACTTTGTGAACAACGATCTCCTCAGTATTTACATGTTAAATTAAATCACATATTTAACCAATGAGCCACAATCGCTTAGCTAAACCCTTGAACAAAACAAACAGAGTGCTTTTTAAAATGAGTTAATCCATTAGGAGTTATAAACACTTGTAAGTGGTACAGTAGCAATGTCAATAAATAATCAAATCCAACTCCAAAAAATGATTAAATAGTGTGGAGAACCATTGTTAATTAGGGCTGAGTATTGAACCTCAACACTTTTTTGTTATTGACTGAAATGTGCCCATAGCACCGCACAGAATATAAAAACACTGTCAAATACCAAAAGCTGGTTTCAATATCTGATCAGAATTGACATGTTTGATCAGACAGTCCTTGATTTAATCTTAGTTAGCAAAGTTATTGCATGGCTGCTTGTGTTTCGATAACATTTACTGTATGCACTTTGGCATATTTTGTTAAAGACGCACTCCAGCAATTTAGTATTGCACTTACTGTACATAAAGTTTGGGGCCCTCTGCTGAGAAGTACTTTTCGTGATGACTACAGCGAACCCTTAAATGAAGAAATGTTTTTAGAGAAAAACATGTTATTTCTGAAAGTAAGTATTGTTTTGTGATTGGCACCAAATCAAAGATTTTTTCCAAAAGAAATCCAGCCCTACAGTTGATCAAACAGTATACTTTTAATGCAGCTCAATATACATAATACAGTTAGATTTCTAGATCTTTCTTTTGGAGTAGGAGTACCTGTGAGCTTAGCCTTATCAGACCAGATCCTGGTTATATTTTACACATTCTATGGCCAGCTGGGCGGACATAGAAATGAAATAGGAAGGGGAGGAGGATGAAGAGTTGCTCTGCTGTGATGATCAAGACTCAGCAGGTGAAACAAGAGATAGCTGCAGAGACGTGGTCAGGTGTGAATATGAGCAGATCGATGGGCCGAGTGACCCGCTGCAGGCTCGACATCACACTGTGCACGGCAGAAGGCGGAGCAGGCGGCTGCTCAGCCAGGTCGACACAGACACACAGAGCATGACAGAGCCGGTGAACAGCTGGGTTAGGTCACAACCTGTAAAGTCACACTGCCAGAACATCCAACAGGACAGGATAAAACACTGTAGAGCAGAGCACCAAAGTCACACTACAGGAAGGTCCGACCACAGGGTGGCCGGGAGGAGGCCAAGCCTCTTTCAGCTCGACACACATGGATTTGATTTGTACTTCTCATTATAATCATGTCATAACATCATATAATGTCTAGGACTTTGATGACTACGACTTCCTTTTGCCCCGCCATGAGAAAAACAGCCACTAAAACAAACAAATCTGTGATATTTTCATGGACTTTTATGGACTTGCTTAAAATACCATAATAATTACATCATTAAAACATAATGATGTTATATATTTTGTGTGAATTTGCGTCATACGTCAGTTTAAGATATGTGGTAAACAAACTGACTGTAGAGCTGCAACAATTAATTGATTAGTTGTCAACTATTAAATTAATCGGCAACTATTTTGATAATCGATTAATCGGTTTGAGTTTTGTTTTTGTTTTGTTTTTCAAGAAAAAAAGTAAAATTCTAATTCTTAAATGTGAGTATTTTCTTTCTCTAAACTGAATATCTTTGAGTTGTGGACAAAACAAGACATTTGAAGACGTCATCTTGGGATTTGGGAAACATTTTTCACAATTTTCTGACATTTTGTAGACCAAACAACTACTCAACAATGACAATAATCGTTAGTTGCAGCCCTAATTATAAGATTATAGAATGATTATAAAATTGACAGCCCAGAATTTAAATACATGATGGGAAAAAATCCTTCGTTGCACAGCATTCAGTCAAAACTCTCCATTCAACAGGCAGATGTTAATATCCAGCAACAAATCCAAGCCCCCCTTTCGCTCTTGGTTTTATTGTCAGAGTATAATTATGCAAAACAGATCCAAAATATTCTGAAAACGACCTCTTCCACATTTCAAATTCTATTACAGACATGCCTGATTAGTTCACCAATTACTCAAGACAAGCAGCTCAGAGTCGACTCTGCTCCCACCAACAGTGTGCGTGCAGTTAGTTTGAACCTCCTGCCTCTTTCCTCCAGGCATCAAAAAACCAACCCGAAGAACATCCGTGAAATAATTCTCTCAACCTATTTCACTTCATTGTTTATCTAACCTACCCTTTGAAGTTATTGGTGCTTTATAATAATGTATACTCTGCTTTCTATTAGTGTAACATGTGGTGTTACACCTCACAAAAGCGCTTTCCACTGAAGATCAGTTGAAAGCATAATTCACACATCATCTCTGTTGTGTTGGGAGACCAGCAAGAGACGGGGCTGCAAATAGACTCCAGCATCTGCTAGCTGTTGGACTAAAACTTTAAACACATACAAAGTGATGACAACTCGCGGTTTAAAGTGCAAACTTCTAATTCTACCACTACAGGGCCTACGAGACTGCGCTCAGGATATATGGATTCAATATGCACCCGAGAATATTCAATATAACCCCAAGATGCAGACTCTGCAGCTGAGGAAATTATTAAGCTTTATCATCAGAACTCCTATTAAATATTGTAAAAAAAAAAAAA
>CAKALU010033252.1:0-41392 GCA_916700995.1 Hozukius guyotensis | reverse complement strand
TTAACTATAACCCCTTTTAGCATTTTTCTCTGAAATCAGTTTTTATTGGTTCACTCTCTGCTCTCCTCACTGCATCGTCAACTTCAAGCCAGCTGCAGGGTTATTGTTATATTGTTCACCTTTTTACATATTACAGTTTTATTTCGAGAAATACATTTTAGTAGATGTGATGAAGAATGATGGTTTGTCTGTGACAAAATTGTGTTGGGCACTAAGAGAAAGGAGGAGGAATGAAACTGTAAGATTTTACTAGTTTTTTTCCTCATGTAAAACCACATCATCATGGTCTGAGCTATAGTAGGCGATTGCAGCAGTATCCAGAAAAGCTGCACTTATGCCTTACTATATATATATACTGTTTATGTGCTGTATTTACAGGCTAGCCTTTGTCAACGGTGGACCATGAGCTCCTGCGGCACTCTCCGTGAGGCCGGATGCTACTACTTAGGCTTCCTTTATTGAGCCATTATGTTGACTGTAGTGTTCAGTGGTGTTTCCTTTAGCCTCAGCACTTCTTATTCCACACTGCAAGGTCAGCTTCATATAACTCAGAGACCTGCTGTGACTTCAAGGGTAAAGAAATGTTTGTCCTCAATAATCGGATCCAATAAATGATGCCTTCCCCCACTCGTTCTCGGGAGTTTGATGAGTTTCGTGAGGACAGCCAGGGACTGATTTCAAACTGCAGATGTCTGAAATGAAGGATTCCATTATCTCATCACTACTGCGTTATGGCCTTGTGCCTGGTGGTGCCATTTCTGATCATAAGCCTTTCTGTCAGGCCTCTTTATCACTCTTCTCTGACTTGAGAAAGGGGGATCTTTGTGTGGGAGGAGGCTCCTAGAACACTGGACTCTTAGGGGGGTTATGGTGCAATCATGCAGCTGTTACCAATTGTTTGTTGTAATGAGCAGTTTATAGTGGATTGGGTGGGGGAAAAAACCCGGACTTTATCTAAGAACCTTGTTACAGATATGTTTCTGTGTCAGTTGGTCTCAAATTATGGGTCTTATTCGTTTCACACACACCCAAGGGCCTGTTCCATTGGGTAATGAATAATATGGCAGACGGGGAGGAATCTCTCACCCCATCTTCCCCCGCTGCCTGAACCTGCAATAAATTCCCCGCCAATGCCATATGGTGGCAAGTCATGTGTGGGATTCAGTATGCCGTGTTATTTATTTATTTCCCAGGTGTTGCTTTTCTATTAGTGATTTATGTGTTATTGTGTATGATCTGCTGCTGGGATCTATGACATGGGGTGTGCAGGGTTTTTGGAAGACGGCCCAGGCTGAAAGGGAGCCATGGATTCGGAATAATGTGGCTCCATCCACAAGCATTTCGGCAAGCATTTTTTTTTTGTGGACCTACATTAGCAAGTGAGGAATGGTCCACCAGATTCTCCTATAAAAAGTGATTCATGTAACGGGGGACGCAACTGAGAGATTTTGTGACTACCAGCAAGTATTTAGCAAGGAATTATTGAGCTATATCAAGTGCTTTCAGTATGCTTTGCTTGAAGCTGTTGCTTTCATTTGGAGTTTCTGATTACATAAAGAAATAAGCAGAAACAGTTATTTTGGTCTTTTGAAAAAAAAAAAAAACATCTCTTCATCTCTTTAACAAGCTGATTTCTTCGTTCTCTAAGTTCTCTTCGACCCAGATGTCAAGCAGACATTCAGTCCTCTCCCACTCATGTTAACCTGTCGTTAACCTGTGTTCATCTCAACAAATGCCCCCGCAGACAACCTGCACATGTTGGTTGTTTTGGTCCTCACCAGAGTTGGATTAAAACGGGCTAAATGTTGGCTTGGGAAAGAGGGGAAAATAAGAGTTAGATTTAAAAAAAAAAAAAAAAACATAACCCAGATTTTAAACTTTGATTAGGTTGAGTGAGTATATACTGCTAATTTGCAAGAGCAAATATGTTCTGAAATAAACGTAATGAGCAAAATCTTTACCGAAAACATATATTTCCCTTGCAGTAATTTCCATATAATATCGACAACTAAAGCAGGATGAATGTTTGTATAGTTATGTTTAGCCACTCAAAGCACTTGGTTAAAGATGACAATTGTAGGTGAATATTAATAAAGTCAACATTGACATGAAGCACAAGTATGCAGGTGTTTACATTTTCAGGATTTAACCAAAACAAGCTAAGGCTGTCAAAGTCAATGCATTAAAGCAACTTGCGATATTTGCGATGTAGCAGGCTCAATTTTAAAGCTAAAGTGAAACTAGAAAACCTAATGAATCCATTGGTACCAACCATGTCATACTATCTTGTCGCGAAGGAGGTTAAATAACGCTCCAAACGTACACTAAATTTTGGCGAGGAAAAACTGTCATGGCCATTTTCAAAGGGTTCCCTTGACCTCTGACCTCAAGATATGTGAATGAAAAAGGGTTCTATGGGTACCCACGAGTCTCCCCTTTACAGACATGCCCATTTTTATGATAATCACATGCAGTTTTGGGGCAAGTCATAGTCAAGTCAGCACACTGACACACTGACAGCTGTTGTTGCCTGTTGGGCTGCAGTTTGCCATGTTATGATTTGAACATATTTTTTATGCTAAATGCAGTACCTGTGAGGGTTTCTGGACAATATTTGGCCACTCCCATGTTGATAAGTGAATAAAATACTTAACAAATCTCCCTTTAGGGTACATTTTGAACAGATAAAAAATGCGATTAATCGCGATTTACTATGGACAATCATGCGATCACTCGCGATTGAATATTTGAATTAAAAAATGAATCAATCTTTCTTCAACATAAGCCAGTGTGTTTACATCATTTTTAGGAGGCAGTGTTGTCTTGATCAATTACTGCCTTTATTCAAGCTGTTTATGAATAAGAGGATCTTACAACTAGAGGAATCTCATAGAGGACGGTTGTCAAATCTTTCAGATAAAACTTTAGTTGTATTGTTACCCACCCGTTTTACTTAACCTATTATTAATTTAAAATTAATTTAAATTTATTACAGCTTGTTTAAGTCATATTTTGCAACCCATATTTGTAAATTATTAACCTCAACACATCATTCTCAAATTTACTGTAATATAGTGCTTGTTCAAGAGTGAAACTAGTTTATTATTTGTGCCACACATTGTGGTTTAATTATTTTTTCAGTCCCAGTGTACAATTTTGTTGCTAAAATCAGGTTTTTCTACATTGGCCTAGTTGCAAACAAATGGCCAAAATAAAATAGGGCAAGTGAGGAGTGAGGCAGGGCCATTTTAATCATTGACATCCTGATAAACACACCTTTTCCTGTCATAAAAAAGCAAACCTCTCCTCCTCACACAAGTTGCTTCCAGTTCTATTATCAAGGTTATATTTTGTCACTTAATCTCTTCTTTTTATGTGTCCGCCCCCTGCTCTCTGCAGGAGAGAAGGGGTGGAGGGTGCCTTCATCATCGATTATAAACAATTAGAAGACTCGAGGGGTCGTCAAAGTAATCAATTTTATGGGTAATATGGGAAATTTAGGGGCCTTGAGCCTCTTTTATTAGCAGGGTAACACATTCAGATATACTTGATTTTAAACACCTCCCAGAAGAGTTGCTGCTGTCCTTGAGTCAGTAAACAAGGATGTTAGATTAAATGAAAAATGGATTTTTCAGTTTTTAGATTTACGTCAGGCAGGGAAATGGAACATGTGGCAACTCGTGACTCTTATCTCTGAGCGTGGCAATTGAAGGGGCGAAAGGGAAATGAAGTTGTCAACTATGGTGCCACCAAATGGCAGATTTATTGGGTCATCTTTTAGCTAACACCAGAGCTTTCATTCCCTATGAGTCTGTTCACTTATGGGTCTATTAACCCATTTGTGTTCAAAGATTATGATTAGTATGATAAGGACAACATTTTTTTTGATAGGTCAAAGGTCTTGAAATTTGGTAGGGACATACTTTGAGCAAGTATCTAACAGTACAACTTTTACATTTTTGGATCCCAGGAAAAATTACACTTTTATTAACCGTCAAATTCAGGATTTTTGAAATAATAGGAAAAAACGCTACCATTGTGTTTATTAAATGTTTCCCAAATTATTTATTTTTTTCACTGCATATATTTGCATATCTTTGATATTCATCTTGTTCTGAGTTCAGGGATACCAAATCCCTGATTGTGCTCCTTGTAGTTTCATACTATATCTAGTATTTGGGCACATGGGATCACTGTTTCTTTTCCTAAAATATAATGAAGTCTATTGCAAAAACAGTAGTCCCATGTGCCCAAAGACTAGATATAGTATGATAAGAAAAAACTCACTTTTCAGCCAAACAGTTTGACCGATTTTGACCCAGACAACATTTCCACCAAAAGACCATTAAACATTTCAGTTGGGATCACAAATGGGTTAATCTCTTCTTGTTGTACCCTGATGCTGACCCTTTGTGCCCAGATCTTCAGTCCATCACTTAGTGGTGAATACAGTCATTCACAATAAAAAAAGAAAACATTTATTAGAGTTATAATTCATGCAAGCATGCTGTCGAGTGATATTTGCCTCCCTGGAAGCTCAGCAATAAATGACAAGAACGCCTCTGCCATACCATTCAATAGAGTTCAGTTTCACAAAGAGAAAAACAGCATTTGACAAATGTGCCCTGTAGAATCCCCCCCTTAATAATTGGATGGACTACATGGATATTTAAATTGGAGATGCAGGGGCATACCTCTGGTCAAAAGACCTGTCTCTGTAAAACGAACCTTCACTAAAATGGTTGATTGAAAGGAATAGAAGTTGTTCTTTTTTCTCTCTTTTATTCATCCAGGGACTGTGCTGAGTAGATATTAGTTCTCTCCCCTATTGCTCTACCCTTTAACGGTGGTGCTTTTAATCCAGTTTAAAACACCTCTTTCTCCCAGGGGTGCCATTAAAGAGTGAATTCTCTCAGCCAGTGGCAGACATTTAATAGTGAAATCTCACTCTCTCGTTCTCTCAACAGACAAAGCTACGATGGGCTGGAAAAGAAGCTAAAGGAAGTCTTCAGTGAACGGAGCAGCATCCTGCACCAGCTCTCCAAGACATCAAAGGAGCTGGACAGCATAAAAGGCAACCTTCAGGTCGGATATTTATTGTTTCTGTTTGAAAGATACAGCCACGTTGGAAGGCTTAGTTGGCCGTGAGCTCTGGGCCGGAGGTAATTTTCCATCCTCTTGTTTTCAGCCTGTCTGATGACCGGAAAACCCATGACTTCTCACTTATTTTTCAATCAATCCGTTGTACATAGCAACTTGTTATTAAATATTAATGCACAAATGTTTTTCAATTTGGTGAGCCCACCCGTTGTTATGTATGTGATGTGTTACTGGAAATGCAGCTGTTGAATAAGCAATGCAGAGCAGGGAAAAGCAGATCAATTAGTAAGTGAACTTTCTCAGCACTAATGACAACAGCGGTAACAAAGAGCTTTCGAGAAGAACAGGAAAGATTGACGGGACCATCAGTTCACACAAGTGGAAACACCGCCCCATCCAGTTTTCAAAGCCTTTAACTGTAAGCATCAATTCTCTGCTTAAAGGAAAACTAGTTTATCACAACTTGAGCTTTATTTTCAAAACTCTGGCCCTCGATTAGTCGGCGATTTGAGGGGGAATGCCATCCCCCTTGTTAGCAAATTGACCAAAATGACTGCCCCTTGTTATCCTGCAATCTCCCCTCTCCATCCGTTGTTTAGTTGAAGATGTTGATCCTTTATCTGACTGAGGTTTGTGCAAGTTAGAATCTATGGCCCCGACCATGGCTTTGAAATATTAGTAGCCTAACTGTGCTGTGTATTGATAAATCCATGGCGCTCTCCGTGGTAGTAGATTTGTAATTTTAACTTTTTCTCTGAGTCCTGCCCTTCTGTCAGTTTCATCAAGTCAAGTCAATTTTATTTGTATAGCCCAATATCACAAATCACAAATTTGCCTCAGGGGGCTTCACAATCTTTACAGGATACGACAGTCTCTGTCTTTTACAGTACGACCCTCTCATCGGATAAGGACAATTTTTAAAAAAGAGTGTCAACATAATGAAAATACAACATTGACAATCCATATGAACAAAACATGAAACATATAATGTGAACGTATATGAAGAGATGGATCCAGGAGATGTCAAGCAGCTTCCAGGCGTTGCCAAGCAGATAGAGCCTGATCAACATGACCTCCTCTCCACCACCCAGAGAGAGGACAAGATTTTTCTTCTTAGTTCCCAGTTGCTTTGGTAACATAAATGTATGTTTCCCATCCCAATAAGCCCCTTTGGACTGAGTTGAATTGATATAGAGGCTAAATCTCCTGGAGGACGGAGCTTCAGATCCAACATGTGGAATAAGGCACCAAGAGTCGGCGGTTTGTGGGTAAATGAAACAAAACGGGTCCATTCCACCTGTTAGAAATCACTTATGATAACAGTACTCGGAAGTAATTGCTTAGTTCTGCGAACATGGCAACATCACCAAAAATAGCTCTAATGGAGCAACAAACCAGAGTATTCAGACGATCACACAGGTTGAAAAGAAAATAGGTTTTGTGTAAAATTACAAGCAAAACTGTCCGTTACAAACATCCATCACAGTTTACAGACCAACTTTTTGGTTCAACCTTAACCCATGATGGCATTATGGGTCCACTCACTTTCAGTTTTACATCTATAAAACATGTAAAATAAACTGGCAAAGCTGTCTGCTTGTTTACAACTGATAAAATAGTCTGACCACCACCTGTTAGCTAAAGAGATGTCACATATTACCATAACATGATGGCTTGAGCTACAAAAATGACACCCAAGTTGTAATAAACTGCAGTTTTCTTTAATTGTATTCCTCATTAATTAATGGCACACATTTATTCTGAAAGAATGTTATGGCTTTTTTCAAACCAGAATGTAAACAAACCAATGGCTCCCATGATGTTTTTTTACTAAACATAACCAAGTAGATTTGTTGCGTTTTTGTTTTTGTTGTTTAAATTTACAACATTAACCACGTGTTTGAAACTGTTTAAACCTCCGACCGTAATTCGGGAAAAGATATGTTTCCCTCAAAACGCAATTGAGAATGCAGTTTAGTTGTATGGGAATGTAATGTTGTAGGAAAAAGGGTAACATAATGTCAGTGCTTGAAGTGGAAAAAAAATAAGTGCCGCTACTCTGTTATTCACATGTTGCCGTGTGTATCTGCCGGTATCAGCAATCTCTTGCGTCTTATTCCTATTTATTCATTATTTCTTTAAGCATGTTATACTGTATCAGTCATAATCAGCTGGTTTTATTGCTACATTATTGTACTTGGGCTATGCATCTTCTATAGTAGGCCTATAATACTCCAATAATATTCCAACCGGAACATTATAGGGTTAAGGTGGTGTGTTTAGTGTTGATAGTTAAAGTGCTTTCCTGTGTTATTTGTAGCCTATAGTAGGGTATCATTCAGGTCCCAGTCAGGATGCTCCTACATATTATGCAGCAGGATAAAGAGACACATTCTCAATTTCTACAGTGAATAAAAGATACACAGGTTATAATGGGTTTCAGGGTCCACCCTAAGACAATTTGAAGGTTTTTGACTTAAAACTATGCAATATTACATCATTTTGGACCATTATTATTACTAGTTAAATGATTATTTTAGTATTTACACATACCACAGCCTTCATCTGAACATTTAATCCTTCTACAAAAGTTTGCCCTTTATTCTATAAACCAAAAGAACAGATTCAGAAGACTTTTAAATAATGTTACATTAATAATATTTGTTTACAAATAAAAAAAAAAGTTATAACGAATAGTTCACTAATTATTTCACAAAAAGGACGTGAACATTGTATTGATAAATTGCAGCACCCTTGTTCTTACCCGACCTCCCCTGTGCCGTGCGTTGGCTCGTCCAGATGCTCTCCACATAGGTTTTATGTTCATGCGGCTTATGAGACGCAGCACAAATACTCTGATGCTACACCGTTATCAAACGCCATTCTGAATCTCCCAGAGAACCTGATATGGAGAGGGCAGAAAAGAGGACAGGCAGCTTGTAAGAAGTGCCAGTATGCATGAAAAAGTCACGGTATGCCAAGGAGTAAAATGAAGAAGTGCCGGCACTGCAGGTACTGTGTACCGGTCATTACCGGCCCACTTAGAGCACTTCATATTGTCATCTAAAGACCTGTTTGTAAACCCCACTTTACATGCATATGTGTGCTGGAAAGTTTTTTTTATATATATATATTTTTGCCCTAATTAAATTCGGCCTGAAAACAAAGATGCAAAAATGTTCATCCCAACTCGTACAGCGAGGGTGATTTTGCATAATGTAAGAATAAAAAAAAGACATACAACTTTAGGTGGATGGTAATGAGGGTTATTATCCCCGTTGCAAAGGGAGGAATCAGCTGTTTCCGCCAAATACTGGTCATCTTGGTCATTTTATGGAGTAATGTACCATAATATATTGTAGATATTATTATTCTGTGAGCATTTCACAAAACACAATTATCTCAGTGCCAGATACATACTTGCACATCACTTCCCACCAGTCAGTTTAGGTCAAATTCATTACAGCGCTTGGCAATGACAAGAAATGAACAGAAACTCAATTATACATTCAGATATTTTGAATCATTTAGTATTTTTCACTCGCATTAGTGTATGCAACAATGATCTTGCAAAACATGTCTCCCTCTTGGACATTTAGACCTCGGGTGCCAGACGCCCCGGCGTTTCTGTGCAGCGCTCCCAAAGCTGCAGTCTGAGTGATGGTTTCTTCTTTGCAGGGTGTTGGATATTGTTAAGCTTCAGGCCACTTTTGCGGGGCCAATAGAATTGTCAGAAAATCAATAGTCAAAAAAGTGATGTGCACGTTTTTTTCCCTGCGTTTGTGTGTGTGTTTGCAAGATATGTCCCACGCATCTGGAAAAAAGCTCTCGCAGACTGGCTATCATCATCCCCGGGGCAGACTTTGATGTCTATTCACTCCAGGCTAGCTAGGTTGGCATCTATCTTCGCCCTGGGCCCTGCGCCAGCACGCTGGGCAGGGCAGAGGTTGAGCTACATTTGGAATAGTGTGCTGCGGAACGAATCTATTCTTCAGGGGGAAAAACATCATCTACATAAAAATAAATCATCAACTTTTTTAAAGAGAATCGAGTCAACAGGGAGAGGCAGTTAGTATTTCTGGAAAAGATTTGATGGAACAAGTGTTTATAGTTTTAACGAGTTGCCCATAGGTGGAGGTCAGCAACCCTCATAATTAAGCTTTGTGTGATGGGGAATTTATTCTTGGCAGCGGCTCCCGGGTGAGATCTTGTGAAGCAGTTAGTACAAGAATAGGAGTTATTTATATGACAGTGGGCTTTGGCAACAATTTGGATTGTCCTTTGAAAAATAACCATTTGATACATTTGCACATAAGTTAAAAAGTAGCTGTTTTGTTATTTAAATGATTTCTTAAAAGATTGTAGACCCATCCTGTAAGGGGCCACAAGCTCTTCAGTGATCACATGCAATAGATCCTTGTATACTACATATTTTTCACAAAGAAAACAGCAGTATAGTAATAGCACAGTGATATATGTGATCTAGTGAATGTGTCGTCCATTTAGTTTTGACATAAAAATGTAGGATGTGTAAATTATCACCATAATACTATACAGTAACTACAGAAGCCTCTACAGTGCATTTTACAGTGCGTAACACTGGGCCAAGTTAGGTGTGAAATTAAATGGGTTTCTTTATGGCACAAAGTAATTGAAGTAGAGTATCTTAGACTGTTATTTACAACCTCTTGTCTTTATTTATGAATTATATTTTATATAGTTTACAACCCGGACTCATGTGAAGGCAATTCTAAAACATTATCATTTTTACGCTGCTTTTCACATGTCATTTGTACGTTACGCAAACATCTGGAGTTAGGTTTAGGCGAGGAAACCACTAACTTAGGTTCAGGCAAGAAAACTACTTAGTTAGGGTAAGGAAAAACGTCATGGTTGGGCTTAAAATAAGTAAGTAAAACACATATGGAAAGAACTACAGAAAACATATAACAAACGTCAACAAAAACATGTGACAAACTTCACTAACGTAACTTACAAAACAAAACACGGGTCTCCTGGTTCAAAGAACGGTGTTTGTTGCGCCCAGCCACCTCACCACCCACCCTCCATAAGTGGTCTTTCTCGTCACTAACTCTTACCGTAGCATTTATACGTGGATGTGTTTACATTGCAGTCTGTACAGGATACATGGCGTACAAAGGACACGCGGAAATCAAGAAAGGCGTACTTATTGCACGCTAAACGCCTTGCGCAATATTGTGGCATTTATACGCCTTTTAATGCGAACGGGCTGTTATTTTTTGAGCACTTGAACTCACCAGGAGGAACACGTTTTCAAGAAAATGTCCACTTAATCCAAATCATAACAAAATAAACACATTAAAAAAAGGACAAAAATAAAAGAATGTATGCTGATTAGTTTGATAGATTATACTATATATTTCAAGCATAAGTCAACTACGACTTGAATTTCATGTCACTGTAATGGATGGAAACCCACAGTCAGCTTGTTGAATGCATGTCTCTACCTACCAGTCAGTGGTCTGCTTTGGAAAATGGCCAGAATTTGTATTTGAAGATTTCTGGCATCCAAACGTTGAACTGGAAGTGCATCCAAACTGTAAACAAGGCTTGTAAAATTGTGTGGCCCGAGCTTTTATGCTTTACCTTTTTTGTGGACAATGATGCAACCGCTAATAATAGACAATTTCAAGCTGTTGTAATTGCACAATTTCAATTAACTGAAGTGAATATACATTATCTATTGTGTGATTATCTAAGAGCTATTGTTGGACCCATTCTCTATTCTCGCTTTTCAACATAAATGTACATGAAGTGAATTCAGGGACTGCTGAGGAGGAGAATCATCTTCTCTGTGACAGGAGGAAAGAGAGTTCATGGAAATGTGGTGTTAATTGCCACCGATATCACCTTCAAGCGCAATTTAAAGAGAAGTTTGCTCTCCCTTTGAGTCCACATTTTCTTAGAAGTCTGGAAATATCTGTTCATGCTCATGACAAATAAAAAATTTCTTGGAGGGCTTGTAGGGCAATCAGAGACCTCACTAATCCATAATTACCCATCAGGCAGGTGCTTAGGTGCCAGCAGAACCCAATCTGTACCCTTGTTAGGATTTTTAGAAGACATTCATCACCTGATTGTTAGAGGCTGTATCGTTTTTTTGGGGGTGCATCAACACAATTTTACATCTGCTGCATCATTCAATAATATTCACCTCAGTTACTTTATGACTCTGCTGCTTTTGACGTTGCGTTTCAGCATTCTACATTTATGACTCACATAGTGAACACGGAAGATGTTGACTGTTGCTCGAAGGAATTTGTAACCTTGAAAACCTACAGAGTACATTTTCAAACATTTGCTATACGGTTCAAGGAAAGTGTATACAGTATATTTGCTTTCCCCTTGTTTGCTGTGGGTGCTTTGAAATAATTCTCATTTCGAGTGTCTTCTCTTCTCGTCTCTTTTAGTCGCTGAAAAATGACGACTCAGTGCCCAAGAAGGATGTGCAGAGGATTCTGGAGCTCAGCCACAAACAGAGGTAAAGTGAAGCCTCATGGTTGACTTTATGAAATGAGTTACCGACAGTACCGTGCTGCTCACGCATGTCATGAGAAAATGTTGCTTAGGAATTTATAATAACCTAGAATCAGTAATGGCTGATGAATGAATCAAATCTAAGGTGTTCACAATCATCACCATCAATTAAGTGTTATGTTAGCATTACATCATAAGTAATACATGTCAAAGCCTGTGAAAACTTTATACTTCAAATCTTTCTCTATAATGTTGAAAAGTTGGAGCAGCTATTTCGGGCACGTCTGGATCCAAAAGTCCAAGTCCCATTTATTTTCGCCATAGATAATGTAACTTGACTCAGAGATGCATCTCCTCTACAGCTAAACTCTCCCGGTTAAATCATCAGTACAAAAGATTAAAAACTGTGTTAAGAAATATCTGGTGCTTTGGTAGAGCACATTTTGAGTCACTTCATCTTATTAAAAAAATGTGTTGAACTTAACTCAACTTGCTTGAGCCATCTCTACCACTCGGTTTAGGTATGTTATGCTAAATAAATCCACTAGATGTCGCTGTGTCTGTAAACAGCATGCCTTATCAGTCCGCCTCCTAACAGGAAGTTAGGAACAAAAAAATCCCTCCAGACATGAGGACTCTGTTTGGTCTCATTTTTAAAAAAAGAAGGTCGGTGGTTCGATCCCCAGCTTCTCCGGTCAAATGTCGATGTGTTCTAAACCCCAAAATTGCTCCCGAAGGCATACCCATCGGTGTGTAAATGAGTTTTTAGATGATTGGCAACTTGCATGGCATCAGTGTATGAATGTGTGTGTGAATGGGTGAATGCTGACATGTAGTGTAAAGTGCTTCAGGTGGTCGGAAGACTCGAAAAGCGCTAAATAAATGCAGGTCCATTTACCAAGTCCATTTCACCAAGAAACATACAATTACCAAGCTTAAAATTCTGACGGCAAAATCGTTTGAATTTCCTACCACTCTGAAGGACTTTTCAACATTGGGGACGAAAAGGAAATTTGTATTCTGTGCATTCCACCAAAAATGTTAATTTTGCACCACCACACAATCATCATGGTCATTGTTGTTTTTACTATAATAAATTGCACAATACTGTTTAAGTTACAATGTGGTTGCATTTCCTATGGGTGGCGCCAAAAAAGCATGTTATTGTAAGTAATTGCAGCTGCGGGAAAAAAAATCCCTCCACTGGGAAATACAAAAGTTTTGGATTCGGGGTTCAAAGGCTTATATAGAGCAACCCAGTCTCACGGGAGGTTGTATAAATACCACAACATTACACAGACATTTTGCATGTCATGAGTACGCATTTTAGCCTTTTTGCATGTCATTTGTATGCCGCTTTTCGCGTATCGTGTGTACTCCACGCAAACGTCCGCAGTTAAGTTTAGGCAAGAAAACCACTTAGTAGGGTAAGGGAAAACGTCATGGTTGGGTTTGAAATAAGTACGTAAACTAAGTAAAACACGTAGGGAAACAACGTTACACAACTACAGAAAAGATGTCACAAACAACAATAAAAAACACGTGACAGATGTGACATGACAAACGTCGCTAACGTAACTTGCAAAACAAAACAACGGTCTTGAACACGGATCTCCTGGTTAAAAGTCCTGTGTTTGTTGGACCCATCCACATCACCACCCGCGTACCATTGGTAGTCTTTCTCGCTTTTTATACTATGTAGAATTTATATGCGGATGTATTTACATGCAGTCAGTACAGGATACATGACGTACAAATGATTCGTGGCAATCAAGAAAGGCGTACTTATTGCAAAATGCCTTGCACATTATTGTGGCATTTATACGCCTTTTCGTGCAAACAAATCTTTTATTTTAATTTATTCACACAAATTATTCGCATTCTGAAAAGACCATGATTAGTACCTCTGATTGTCATCTTCTCCATAGCAACAGGGACCAAAGTTTATGGGAGCTGTAGTATTTTGTGACGTAGAAAGAGGTGCGTCCATATTGGATCACATCACTTGCACAGTAGCGAGAAGCTACAGGCCTTTAAATAATGGCTCAGTCACTATTATTGGTGCTGGTTATTCTAAGGTGCTGCCCTGTTTGCTTGTACATGGCAGTATACACAGGAGCAGGTGAATAATGCATAATCCAAACATAAATCCTTGTATATTCGAAGATAATGTCCCTGTCTCCTTTTTTGTGAGAAAGCATATTGAGCATCTGCGATTTAGTGCTTTATTTTTTTGCATGCGAGCTGGATTAGAGTTTACCTAAAGTGCTTTACCAGTTAGGATTGTCTGATTAATGCTGTTTGTAATGGGTCTTTTAATGATTAGGGAGTCATTTGTGGCCTTCATGCTCTCTGAAATGTCAGCCTGATTGAAGTCCAGCCTTCTGTGTGCAGTATCTTGATAGCCAATCAATAGCCTATCACCAGTCCATGGCAGCTCCCACATGTCATCAAGCTAAAAACCATAAAGCAGCAGCTTGGCTCGATGTTGCCTACCTAGCATTTGTGAGCTGCAATTTTTTCTCTCAAAGTGTTATTAATCCAACTTTGGAGTTCCATATCTGCCAAGTGTGATTACTCGCCGACTCCATCACGTCGGATGCAGACAGGTGATTCATTGCAAGTCATTTATTTTTGACAACTCTTAACAGCGGTTTGATTGCTTTCTGAAAATAATTTTGCCACAAACAGTAATGCAACAAAAAGTGTTTACCAACGGAGCAGATGCACACAGTAAAAAACGTGACGTTTTAAAAATAGCAACAATTTATTCAGCTGTGATTCAACCTGCTGTCAACCTACATGTACTCACTTGTCCTATGCTCGCTACTCTGTGCTTTCAAGGTATGTCAATAGCGCATTTACTGTGCCCTTTTCTGTCAGTCTGGTCCGTTTTGATCCTGTTTGTACAAAATGTCTCCAAGCGAGATGAGAATATAAATGCAATGCCAAAACAGTGGTGGTTGGCTGGTCGCTGTGAAGAAAAACGTTTGCTAGGCTGAACTTATGCCAAGAGACAAGCCCATCGGCATATCAAATATAACAGTGTATGGCTGTTGAGCAGTGAGATCCTCTCCATACAAACATTAACCGACTACAACCGTGTCGTATACCTTTAAACTTACAGCCATGCACGGAAACAGTAAACAGCCTGTTACCTCTAATTTAACTGGGCTGCCTTGTGATGTGATTTCAACAAGCGTTTTTGAAACCACTGACCCACATCACTTGCCCACTTGATTCATAATTCAGTGTGCATTGCTGTTTTCTGTGCACAGGAGCATCAAACAGAACGGAAAAACCCATTGCATACCAATGCATTAACATTTATGTTAAACGCATAAAGAATGCAGCACCAGTCTTCATACAGCATGCATAAAAATCAGTGTGGAGCGTTCCAAATGCTCATATGCTACTACATAATACCACCTAATGAATACTGCAGTGCACGCTGTGTTTTCTTTATTCATATCCTTATTGACCTAGAATCTTTAACCTTTTCCATTTATGATATTTGCCTTGGTGTGCATTTGTTAAATTGTACATTATCTTAGGAATAACCCGCTGTACATCTAAAGGAAAAATTAGCTGCAGCTGAGCCATTAAATTCAACTGGGAAGCATAAAAGATTAATAGCTTGTTTGACGAAAATATAATGCAGAAAACTAATGTTTTGACACCGCAGAAGAAAAAAGTGACTAAAGTCAATCAAGTTAATTGTCTTAATGCGTTTGAACAATTAAACAAAAGCAATTTGCAGCTCTCTTGGCAGTCAGTTTTGCACATATTCAACAAATACCTCCTCATTCACAACCAGATTGCATAGTCAACAAGGTGGTGATGTTTGCATTATTGCGTCAGTCATTCCTAAGTTGAAAAGGTTAAGCCAACATTTGATGTTAAAACGATTATGTCACAAATAAAATGTGTGCTTCTTGATACTTGAATTTGTGAAACTTGAAATCACCATATTTATTTATCATATTTGTTGACACACTGCTTTGTGATTAAATCAACATTTTCTCTTAATCCTAAAAATGATGTTCCCATACAATAAAACTGCATTGTGAATTGCATTCCGAGGGAAACATATTTTGTCACGGATTATGTTTGTCGTTAATGTATCACAAATCCGTTTTTAATAGTCCGCGGAACTCTGCATGGGGAAGATGTCAGGGTGGTGGATGGGTCATCAAATACCGGACTTTCGCCCAGGAGACCGGCGTTCGTGTCCTGTGTGAAACTAAAAGTCAATGTTTACTTATTTTAATTTCTAAATTTGGAAATTTATTCTAAATTTGATTTTAAATAAATGGTTTTGTTGCGGGGTTTTTTTTTTGTTTTGTTTCAATTTCATAGTCATTTTAAACCAACTGATGATGTTTTTTATTAAACCTAACCAAGAAGTTTTGTTACCTAAACTTAACCAAGTAGTTTTTTTGCATTTTTTGTTTGTTTTGTTTCAATTTCATAGCCATTTTAAGCCAAATATTGATGTTTTTTTACTAAACCTAACCAAGAAGTTTTGTTGTGTTTTCACCCAGGAGACCGGTGTTCGTGTCCCATGTGAAACTTCAAGTCAATGTTCACTTATTTTAATCAATTAATCTAACAAAGTGGTTTTGTTGAATGTTTTGTTTGTTTTATTTCAATTTCATAGTAATTTTAAGCCAAACCATTAAACTTAACCAAGTAGTTTTGTTGCATGTTTTTGTTTTGTTTTGTTTCAATTTATAACATTAACCACATCTTTAAAACTGTTTCAAAGTTCCATCAAATACCAGACTTTTGCCCCGTGTGAAACTAAAATTCAGTGTTCACTCATTTCAATTATGATGTTTTTTTTTATTAAACCTAACAAAGTAGTTTTGTTGCGTTTTTTGTTTTGTTTCAATTTACAACGTTAACCATGTGTTTAAAACTGTTTCAAATTCGTAATCCGGGAGAAAAACATTTCCCTCGAAATGTAATTGAGAAGGCAGTTTAGTCGTATAGGAACGTAATTTTGTGGGTTGAATATATTCATACAGCTTTATATTTGTCAACATTTGTCTTACTGCTCTTAAACTTCATTTTTTGTTGAACAGAAGTTAACCGAAGATAATATGGTGAATATTGCTCTACACAAATTAGTTTATGTGGAAAATGGCTCTTAACAGTGGTATATTTAAGAGAGCCATTCTGTGCTGAGCGGTCGAGACCTCTGAGGGTGTGAGGAGGAGGATGTGCTAACAGAGTGTTTCTCACTTCCCTCTCACTTGACAGAGAGGAGATGAAGTCCCTCCAGGCAGCCTTGCAGAAGCAGCTGGATGAGGCAAATGAGAAAGCCGAGAAGCAGCAGGCCACGGTAAGACAGAGCTGACCTGACCATCAACATCCGGTCTCCTCTAACCAGCCCCGTCACCTGTCACACAGGCCACTCAGTGATCCACGCTCATTACCCAGCAGCCAGCTCCCTCGCCTCCTTGCCACACCAGTTAATTGAAACTCTCAGCGATTGCGAGAGAAAGCTTTGTGTCCTCACCCCCCATGCAAAAATTAATAAGAAGAGACAAAGAGCTAAGAACATGTACTTATCTATCCGTCCATCTATCCATCTCTCCATCTACCTTCCCATCTATCCAGCTGCTTTCACCTTGCTTCTAATTAAATTCCACTCAGGTATCTTAAACACTATCTGGCGAATTAAATTGAACTAATCACTTGGTCCATAAAATCTCAGAAAACTGTGAAAAGTGCACATGTACAGCACCATTTCCCAGAGCCCGAGGTGATGTATTGAAATTGCTAATATTGTTTGAAAAACAGTCCCAAACCCAAAGATATCGCATTTACTTATGGACGGATTATGAACCAACCCAATATCACGCCAAAGTGTGTAATAGACCCGCCTGTCCACCAGAGCATGTCAATGTCACGTTTTGCCTCGCCATGGTGTGAATATTACACTCGTGTATGAAGGTGCAGTACCATCAGGGGCAACAAAATTACTCACTTAGGTTTAGGCAACAAAACCACTTAGTTAACTTGAGGAAAAACGTCATGGTTGGCCTTAAAATAAGTATATAAGCTAAATACAATATGTACAGAAACAATGTAGCATTAATATGGGAAACTCGTCACACACGTGTCTAACGTCACTTACAAAACAAAACACCGGTATCGAACATCAGTCGAGTCCTGTGTTTGTTGGACCCACTCACCTCCGCCATAAGCAGTCTTTCTCGCTTTTATTCTACGTCACTAGCTTTGAGCGTGACATATTTACACGGATGCATTTCTATTGCAATCAGTACAGACTACATGGCGTACAAATGACATGCCCAAAAGCAAGAGCAGGGTTCTTATTGCACGCTTTTCTCTTATATTATCGTCACTCAAACACCTTTTCATGCGACCAGGTTGGGCCTACATAGGAGCAAGACTCTTTATTTGTTGTTTTTTTGTTTCACTTTGTGGTCGTTTTTTGTGATATTGTAATTGTTTTGTGTCACTTTAATTGTTTTGTTTTTTTGTCTGTAGTCTCCCCCTTTTTGTAGTTGTTTTGTGACTCTTTGTGGTCATTTTGAGTCTCTTCCTTGACACTTTGCCCAATAGGCCCGTTCAGTAATCCCTCCATGCGTTTACTTTCATATAAGATTAAAAAAAAAAAAAGCAGTAAATCATCACATTTAAGGAGCTGGAATAAGCGAATGTTTGCTATTTTTACTTGATGACTGATTTGATAATTTGTTTATTGAAATAGTTGATGATTAGTTTTCTGTTCATCAACAAATGCATCAATCAACTAATCATTTCCACTCCAGTAATTTCAAATGCAGTGATTAGTTTAATTAAAGCTTTTGGTTTGCACGCAAATCTTAAATAATCATTTATGCAGATGATACTCTGCTCATAATTGAAATGACTTGACTTAGGTATTTCAAGTTAAGTTGCATAATATGTAAGATTAGCTCAAAAGTAACAATGTGTAAATCCAACTAAATGGCAAATTGGAGTATATTGATGAGTTGAAAGCTGTGTGTCTTTATAAAAGGCTTTGAGCTTTAACAAATTAATCTAATTAAATTAGCACTGAGTCTTCTTGACCAGCATTTGTCATGGTCACGGCATATTAACATTATTATAGAGAAAATGGGAAGAGGCTTTCAATGTCAACAGAAAATGTTACCTTTGCTCACTCTAGTCATTATGACAAAATAATTAATTAATGACTGTTGTTCAATTTACATGGTCTGCTGCAATTTAAAAGCACTTTAACCTCTAATTAGTTCAAGATAAGACTGCTAGACTGGTCCTTTGTTGTCGGTACCATGGACACTGAAACAAGTGGATTAAGTTACCAAACAGTATCAAACAACAAGTACCTACACATCTGAGAAGCAGATTTATTATCTCTTAAAGTGGCTACATGACTTATTACAGTTGGAGTGAATAAGTCAATATATATTTTCTTTCTTTATTTAGTTGATAAAGTTAATTTGTTCTTCTAAAACACGTTTTGCTTTTATTTCTAATAACTTCAGATAATTAGATAATTATACTGCCACAAATATGTATATGTAATTAAATAGCCAAATAGGGCTATCAATAGATTAAAATGTTTAATCGGGATTAATCGCATGATTGTCCATAGTTAACCGCGATTAATTGCATATTAATCACACATTTTTTCTTAAAGGGAGATTTGTCAAGTATTTAATACTCTTATCAAGTGGGGAGTGGGCAAATATGCTTGCTTTATGCAAATGTATTATATAATTATTATTGGAAATCAATTATCAACACAAAACAATGACAAATATCATCCAGAAACCCTCACAGGTACTGCATTTAGCATAACAAATATGTTCAAATACTAACATAGCAAACTCAAGCCCAACAGGCAACAACAGCTGTCAGTGTGTCAGTGTGCTGACTTGCCCAAAACGGCATGTGATTATCATAAAGTGGGCATGTCTGTAAAGGGGAGACTCGTGGGTACCCATAGAACCCATTTTCATTCACATATCTTGAGGTCAGAGGTCAAGGGGACCTCTTGAAAATGACCATGACAGTTTGACATGGTTGGTACCAATGGATTCCTTAAATATAGTCTAGTCTAGTTTCATATGAAGCTAGTCTACGGAGGTGTTGTGTTACTGTAGTTGTGTTTATGCATGTGCTCTATCTTACTGTATTGTCCCACATTTGTATCCCCATATTATCCAGAGAGACCACCTCTTGTTCGACAACCAAACTCCTTATCAACAAATCAGCATGAAGCCTGTCTGGCTGCACTGACAGCTACTGTAGCCCTAGAGGTTTTTCTGGGATTTTCAATATATGCTAATGGATAGCTTTTCCTGTAATAGTCCCCGCTTCTTATGCACAGTCACGAGGTTAAATGAGCACAGTGACATGACGATCAACAACAATCACATAATCTATACCATTTGAGATAAATGATGGTACAGTAAGATTTCAAGTGACACTCTTGCCATTTTCCTTAGACCAGAGACAAATCAGTTGTTGCGTTTTATGGTTTTGGGTTTGACATTTATGTTCTGTTAAATGGTATTTATCACCCCCGCTGAGATTCAAGATTAAAACGAACACCTCTGCAGCATGCTAATGCCACACACGTTCAGTAGAACAATGAAATACTGTATCTAGTTTAGAGTCTTTCGTGTCCATATAAAAATTGAGTGTGAAAACAGGGCTTCCAAAACCCCCAGAGAGAATCAACATTAACAATGTTACAAGCACCTCGCTTGCAAAAATAGTTGTTAAAATATTTATCGCAGCTTCTGTTGTGCAGAAACCACCAAAAGCACGAACAAAGCAGAAGACAAAAAAGTGGTTACACATGCCGCTAGGTATGGACAATGAGATTCAAGCCAGTCTCTATTTCAGACAGCATTCTGCATGAGGTGGACTTTTTTGCTCTGAGTGTGCATTTGGTGATGTCTGCACGTCAGAAGCTCTAATAAATATTTTCATTTATGCAGGCAAGATGCATCTCCAACTTCTTGGTTTAGAATCCTGCATTGGAAATATAAAATATAAAAATGTTTAGAGCCTGTCATTTGATATCTTCATGTTGCTTGTTTTGTCCGCTCAACAGTCAAAAACCAACATAATCTCATAGAAATACGTGAAATTACCATGACTTTTAGCAGAGCATTAGGAGGTGTTGGCACGTAATGTGCCACCACCACTGAAACAATCCAGTTTAGGCAACAACACTACTTGGTTAGGTTTAGGAAAGAATATATCATGGTTTGGGTTAAAAAAAACTATGTTTGTTACATAAATTCATACGTAGCCTACGTAATTTAAAATAATTCAACGTTGACTTTTGGCTTCACACAAACACCGGTCTCCTGGGTGAAAGTCCCGTGTTTGACCCATCCGTCAGCTGATTAGAGTGTTGTCAGGCTATTAAATAGGCGTTATCAGTCGCTTTAACCCCCATAGATGTGGGTCAGGGCCCTACTATACCCACTAGTAGGTTTTATCATCCATTCACATGGCCGATCAACGAAAGAAGGTATAAAAGAAGATGACAGCTACCTCTACGGACCGTAGTGATTATGACAGGAGCAGATGCTGAAGTGAGGTGATATCAGACAAACACAGGACTTTCACCCAGGAGACTGGGGTTCACATCCCATGTGAAACCAACATTATTTTAAGCCAAAACATGATGTTTTTCCCTAAACTTAGCCAAGTGTTTTTATTGCCTAAACCTAAAAAAGTTGTAGTTCTGTTGCCTAAACCTAAAGTTGCTTTGTTTACTGTATGTTGAAAGTGTAACATTTTGTTCAGTTTTACAACATGTTAGAACATGCTGCTTTTAAGTTTCACTTTCACTTTTACAACATAGTTGGGCCCTATTGACCCACATCTATGGTGAACATTAGCTCACTGAAATAAATGGGTGATAACAGCCTTGTGAACCTACAATTAGTTTAGTAGGTCCTTACTAGCCTACACACTTGGGACAGCTGTATGTTTATAATGCCTGTTCAATAGCCTGATAACAGTCAGATCGGGTGCATCCGTTCACCCCGACTCCCTCTCGAGACTTTGAGCAAAACCTATTTATGTTCAACCTGGGAATTTGTATGTCCACCGCAGCAAAGGATCCTAATTGACATTCCATTGGCATTGTTTCATTGGTGCCGACACATAATTTTTACACATTCCCTGCCACCACCACGTAATGCACTGTTAAGAGGTTGTGCTCATTTCACACATTTCTGTGAGATCAGGCTGTCAAAAACGGTTCAGTCGACCACCTTTACCCAGACTGAAATATCTCTACAACTATTTAATGAACTGTCGTGAAATTTGGTACAGATATCAATGGTGCCCAGAGGATGAATCTTAATGACTTTGATGATCCCCTGACTTTTAGTGCCACCAAATGTCTAGACCACAATTTGATGGCTTGCCACGACATTTTGTACAGACATTCATGGCCCGCTCAGGATGGATTGTGATAACTGTAGTGTCCCCTGCCTTTTCATCTAGCGCCCAATATTGGGTGAAAACTTTCATTTGTCCAATACTTTGGTTTATGAGAGATTATTTGGTTTATTTAAGTACTTGAAAAATTAATGATATTCCCATCAGCCTCAGCTGTACTTTGTGTTTTGTGGTACTTTGCAAATGTCAGCATGCTAACATGCAAAATAAAGATGGTGACCATGGTAACTATTACGTGCTAAACATAAGCATGATAGCATAGTCATTTTGAGCGTGTTAGCATGGCTGTAGACTCTTTGTTTTGTTGTTTGACAAAAATTAAACATTTCTGTAGAATCAATTGATGGACATATCATTTTATCACTACCTGATTTATATTTCATATGGGGCTGTGAAAGTTAACGCGATAATAATGCCTCAACGCAAATTTGTTTTAACGCCACTCATTTCCTTAACGTATAAACGCAATCGATCTTTCAGAGGTTGTAGAGGGGTCAGTTTTAAAGCTAGAGTGATGATAGCGGTATCATATGAAACTAGAAAACCTAAGGAGTCCATTGGTAACCACCAAGTAGTTTAGGTGAAGGAGGCTAAATAATGCTCCAAACTTTTGGCGAGGAAAATCTGTCATGGTCATTTTCAAAGGGCCCCCTTGACCTCTGACCTCAAGATATGTGAGTGAAAATGGGTTCTATGGGTACCCACGAGTCTCCCCTTTACAGAAATGCCCACTTTATGATAATCACATGCAGTTTGGGGCAAATCATAGTCAAGTCAGCACACTGACACACTGACAGCTGTTGTTGCCTGTTGGGCTGCAGTTTGCCATGTTATGATTTGAGCATATTTTTAATGCTAAATGCAGTACCTGTGAGGGTTTCTGGACAATATTGGTCATGTTAATTGACTTATTTTAATAAATATATACATGCATTTGCATAAAGCAGCATATTTGTCCACTCCCATATTGATACGAGTATTAAATACTTGACAAATCTCCCTTTAAGGTACATTTTGAAGAGATAAAAAAAAAATATGTGATTAATTGCGTTTAACTATGGACAATCATGCCATTAATTGTGATTAAATATTTTAACCGGTTGACTGCCCTAATTTCAGACTAAATTATCAATGAATTTATGTTTCATTTAGCCCATCAGCCAGTAGTCCGACACCTGGCTCCTGCTATGCTTCATTTTCCTTTTCACTTTCATTCTTAACATTTCAAAATCCACACATTTTTGTAGCTTAAAAATACATGAAATAATGAAAACAATAGTTGCATTCATCACACTGAACTAATAATATATAGACAATGTTATTATGTTGTCCTCTTTTTGACTCCTTTCAACTAAAAACCCAAATGCTGCACCAGGATGTGGTTTTTTTTTTTTAACCATTCCCCAGAGGCTGTGGCAGTGACTGAAAGGCTCAAACATGAACCTTGATGTTATCATGCCCTGCTTGGGGATGTGAGTCAACTGGTGAGGCTTAGTTTACAGTTCCCCAGGGTACATACCTGGTGTGAGGTCACCAGCCCCATGAATCTTTTTTCCTTTTTGTCCTCCAGACTATCTTGATGACCTCTGCCAAGGACAGACACCGCTTAAAACTGTCTATTCAGAATGAAAAAACAGAAAGAAAGACAAACCTTGGGCCTATCTATCTATCTCTCTCTCTCTCTCACACACACACACCGAGAGTTCGTTCTTTTTAACATACGGTAGCCCATGGCAGCAGTTTGCCATCTGCAGTTGGTGTTTGAACCTCTGTCTGGCTGCTAAACACCAGCCACGGGCCTGCTCCAGCAAGACATGCTGAGCTCATGATAAAAGGATTGCGATAAACAAAGATATCACTCTGACATGATAAGCATATGGGCTATTAAATCAGGCACACAGTGGAAAGTAGGTAGTCGCTCACTGCAGGAATAAATGCCTCGGCGTATCATATGTGCCTCAATCAGAGGGCTCCGGATGGAACAATTCCGCACACTTGTTATGCTAAACTAACTTTGTACGACACTAGAGAAATATAATATGTGGCAGGTTTTTTATCAGAGTTAAAAAGTCTTTAAACCTTGATGTGTGGCCAGCTGAAAACTGGTTTTAAATGTTCACTACAGCAAAGGGCCTCTGTGCCACTGTCACTTTATAACGAACAGTGTTCATTTACAGTACGAGCCTCAATATACTGTCTCAGTGTAAACTAACCAACACTGCTCATACTGGTTAGATTAAAGACAGTAAATCAAATGCTAACCCTGTTTGTGCAACTTGCACTGGCATAATGAAAAACATTCAACACACTAATACGTAGAGCAGCTTTAATTTATCTTTTTATACAATTAATAGTTAGCAAACTAAATGCTGCACCAGGATGATCTTTCTTTCTGTTTTATATGTTTCTATATATTTTTTTTACTATTCTCGGGGGCATTGACAGTGACTGAGCATGACCTCTGATGTTATCACGCCCTCTGCTTGGGGATGAGTCAACTGGTGAGGTCTAGTTTATAGGTCCCCAGGGTGCCCTGCTAGAAGATGAAAAAAGGATGGAAATGCTGTTTTGCTTCTGTACAACGTGGTGGATATGAAATATAATTTAAGATTAGTAGTTCTTTATTGTTTTTTTTAAGGATTAGTCTGGTAATATTCTGTTTTTTTCTAATTGTCAACAAATCCTGTGAAAAATATTTAACTATTCATATATTGCTTTGTTGGGTAGTTTTTTTGTTGTTGTTATTTTTCACAGAGGGGTCAGCTTTATGTTGAAATAAGATTTTACCAACGGTGGCTAGTGACTCAAAAAATTGGGGAGTCCAGGAGGAAAACCAACCCGCAGTGTCATGTTATGTTACACTAGTTCACTACTTATCTCTATATTTTCTTATGTTCAATGAAAAATTAAGCAATTTCTTGCAGCCATGGCCTGCCCAAATAAAGTCTATGTGGGGAAAACACTGGAAACCCCCCCTCCACTACAATCAAGTGTTATGTTTATCCAAAGCCATTTGCAGCTTCATTCTTTGTTCCAATAGAGCTTCATTGTTATCAAAAAGCTATTTAAAAAAATCAATGAGCGTAACTGTTTCGTTGGTTGACATGTTCCTTCATTACCATGAATGCGAGCACTGTAGACTATTTTGAGTCCATCCCTCATACACCGTCCTGCTGCTGTAAACAGGTAGTAAAAATGTGTCTTAATAAGCGGCTGAAATTAGTCTTCGACAAATACACTATTTACTCCTCTCTGAGTAATGTTTACTAAAAACTACAATGCTCACCTGTTTGTAAAGCTTTACATCTTCAGTGGTAACAGATAGGCTTGGGACGAGTGCTGGGGAATCCAGACGGTATTGAGAGACGGACTAGGGCATTGTCGGTTTTGGTGTTTTCATAGGATTTGTTGACAGTAACACAAATATAGAATGTTGCCTGCCTTGTCCTTTAACCCCTTCGCCATTCCGACCTCTTTTTTAGAGGGATAGGGGTGTGTGACAGGGGATGTTCAGGGGTGGATAAAAAGTCAAGAATTTATGCCACATAGAGGTGATACATCATCTGAAAGCTGGGAACCTGAAGATTAATTTGAGATGCTGCTCAGCACTGTGTGTCAAGTTGTTCTAGTCATTAATAAGAAATAAACATTAATTATTATACATTATGATGGATATGATGGCCATTCCCATGCTCTATTATGTCTCATAAGTTGTTGCAGCAATTTTGGGGTTGATACCATTTGTTACACACATTTGGTGCTAAATGTAACCATTTTTTACCACTCAAGAATTGATAAAAATGATCAATAATCCCTCCAAAATACCACATTAAGACACCAAGACCTTGAGGAACACCATAGAAAAAGCCCTGCTGTGATATGGGATCAAAACCTTTTGACATTTAGAGATTTCTGCAGGAATTGCATTTTTCAGCGATTGGTTGGCGAGCACTTCTGTTCTGGAAACTGCTCAGAAACCCCCATATAGTCAATCTACCTAGGAAAGCCATCCATCCTCTGAATGCTCTAGGTCTTTAGTTGGTGGCTGTAAAGTTTCATGGGGCTGTGATTATCCTAGCTTATCCATCTATCAGTATGCAGAAATATTCAAACACACCATTTTAATATAGGTGAAAATAACACATTGTGTTGTTTTTTGTCCCAAACTGCATGTGATTATCATAAAGTGGGCATGTATGTAAAGGGGAGACACCTGGGTACCGAGAGAACCCATTTTGATTCACATATCTTGAGGTCAGAGGTCAAGGGACCCCTTTGAAAATCGCCATGCCAGTTTTTCCTTGCCAAAATGGGGCGTAACTTCGTAGCATTATTTACCGATCTTCCTGACAAGGTAGCATGATTGAGAGCATGTTTGGTACCAATGGATTCCTTAGATTTTCTAGTTTCATGTGATATCAGTATATTCCAAACCTTGAAAACTGAGCCCGCTACAACCTTCGAAAAACAGAGTAGCGGCCGTGCCCGCCGGCGGGCTGTCAGAGTTATAAAGGGTTTTAATATTGGAGGGAAGTAAATCACATACCGACGCTGCTTTTTGTTTACTGTCATAATCGCTTTCATTCAGTGCATTTAATTCCACATATACTGCTTAAACGGGCACGCTCAGCATCCATAACCGTCATTAAATATGTTCACTGAATGGAAAACAAACAAACAACGAAGCGGGGCATTCAGTATGATCGTCTTGCTTTTGTCCTTTCTGTCTTTCAGATCAAATTTCTTAAAGTGGAGATGGAGAAAAAGACCAAAATCATCAAGGATTTACAGCAAGAGGTGAGTCATCCAAGTATTATTTAAGGCTGAATCCTGCATTCATGAGTCCTCAGTGTATGCCTTCATGAAGTATATATGTAACCATAAAGGAAGCATTTCCTCTAATTTACTGATCAGGAACCCCCCCCCCCCCTCCCCCGCTCTGTCTACTTCCATTTCATTTAATGATTTTCTGTGTTTGCCAAATGCCTTCTGACAACCTCCAGAGACTGGGGGGAGGGCTTGTTGCTTTCAATCAAAGGTGGACATACGCTGGCATGAATATATCTCTTTTACCGAGTACTTTGTAAACACTGGAGTCTGTCTTTGATCATGATAGCGATCGTGACTGTCGTGGCGTGCGTTGGTTGAGAAATTGGTCTCTCTTTTTTTTTGCTGCGATGGAATTCTATCTGCATGATTGTTGAACGTCAGTGCAAAATAGTTCGTCTAAAAAGAAGTTTTTTTCTCTCTTTGATTCTGAGGGGCTGACACCAAAGACTGACATTTACCGCTGATGCCTTAGACAGCTGAAAAAAAAAAAAAAGTTACTCTGGCAAATACCATTGTAGCTGTACTGAAAATATGTGACACCGCATTATCTGCCGTTTGGCTTGTTATCTGTGGGAATAAAAAAAAAAATGAATAAAATACACCAACAAAAAAAAACATCAAAACAACATTGGCCCATTAAATGAAGCACAGCTACATCGGTAACAGCTGCTTTTAAAGATGCTTTAAGTTGGATGTTCTATTGGTATCTTTGGTTTGTCTGTCAGCTGAGTAACATGAAAAAAAAAAGCAGGGAATGAATATCAAAAGCAAACCTCTGCAGACTAATACTGTGACAAATAAAATGAAATCTTGCACCACCAGCCACCTAATTGATTTTACAGAATTTTACAGATATGGTAGACCCTTTACTCAGTTCAAGGTGTAAATGTAGAAAGCGCTTCTGAGTGACACGAGGCAGGTTTTTATACCACTTTTTTTTCACTCAGATTGAATCCATTCTTACTAGAAATGCAAATTTAAACTCACATTGACTGTATTCATGGAGTGAATTAGCTTTTGAGGTGATTAACATGCATCTGGCACCTTAATGACACGACAAAAACCTTATAGTGCACTCATAATTAGCTATAAACGTTTTTTTTTTCATAATTTAAATAGCTTCATGAACTTTGTTACAAGAACACATGGTACCTTGGGTATTATACAAATGTGCTTAGCTATTATGATTTTCGGTTTGTAATTAAAATTTAAAAAGGCTCATAATGCCCTATAATGGCACACTATGGTAACAGTACTGTAAATGTTTTGACTTGCGATTTGAACTGCAGACAGGCAATTTAATTACATCACAAGATCATGAGAAGCGATGATGAAGAGCTGCTAAAAATTGCCACGCCATATTGCTCACTGCTGCAGTGAGAAAACTGTTTTTTCGCCAGATGTTCAAATTAATTTGAGGCCAATTTTGACTAAACTCTGCCTCGGTAACATGATCAAGTGCTCCAAATGAAGAACCAAACGATGACATAATGACATCAATTTACTGCGATCAAACTGTTAAGAGAAGTACCTGCCAGGATGCAGGTTTCTGTGGATTTATCAGACAGATCACAGTAGACCGCAAAAGATAGACAGGATCAGATGAATCGTCTTTTCATCATGCCCTGCTTGGGGATACTGTGGTGTGTTTCTGTCAAAGTCGATCAAAATGAAGAACGACATGAAGTCATACCTGGAGATATAATAAAGTGGTTTAGCATGTAGTTGTCCTAAATTTCATAGATTGTGAGGTTTGATCATAAAGGTGCAGTGTGTCAGGCTGGTCTCATACACTGTTCATAGCTATACCTATGAAAAGTAATGCACTGTAATTTGTGAATATCGCATAAAATCAATTCATGTGTAATTAACGTAATCTTGAACCAGGAACTATAAATAATGGCCAACGCTGCATTGGCAGGAGGTCGGGCTGGATACCAGAAAATACCCGACTTTCATTCAGGAGACCGGCGTTCGTGTCCCATGTGAAACCAGAAGTCAACTTTGATTTATTTGTCACATAAGTTACGTACTTAAGTAACTTCCGGAGTTATTTTAAGCCACACCACGATCTTTTCCTAAGATAAGTAGTTTTGTACCCTAATCCTAACCAAGTCGATCTTTTCCTGAGCCTTACTAAGTAGTTTTTGGTGCCTAATCCTAACCAAGTCGATCTTTTCCTAAACCTAACTAAGTAGTTTTGTTGCCTAAACCTAACCAAGTCAATATTTTCCTGAGCCTAACGAAGTAGTTTGTTGCCTTATCCTAGTCAAGTCGATCTTTTCCTAAGCCTAACGAAGTAGTTTGTTGCCTAAACCTAGCCAAGTCAATCTTTTCCTAGGCCTAAGTAGTTTGTTGCCTAATCCTAACCAAGTCGATCTTTTCCTAAGCCTAAGTAGTTTGTTGCCTACTCCTAACCAAGACGATCTTTTCCTAACCCTAAGTAGTTTGTTGCCTAATCCTAACCAAGTCGATCTTTTCCTAAGCCTCAGTAGTTTGTTGCCTACTCCTAACCAAGTCGTTCTTTTCCTGAGCCTAACTAAGTAGTTTGTTGCCTACTCCTAACCAAGACGATCTTTTCCTAAGCCTAAGTAGTTTTGTTGCCTAATCATAACCAAGTCTATCTTTTCCTAAACCTAACGAAGTAGCTTTCTTGCCTAAACCTCAGGAAGTTGTTTCCTGTGAAGACAGAAGTTTATTTTGAAAAGACTGTATGAAATGTGCAGAAATTGACACGTGTTGCTGGACATTCATAGGAAAACAAAAAAAACTTTCGTTAAATATCATACAAACCTTTGTATGAGAACACGGTGAGTGCTTAGGACTTGGCAGCATCTAGTGGCGAAGTCGTAGATTGCAACCAACTGAAACTTTGCCTGTGTGCCAAGCTTGTCGGAGAACTATGGTAAGCAAATGGCCCTATCTGGAGCCAGTATTTGGTTGTCTGTTTTGGGCTACTGTCTGGGGTACAAAAATGCTGGGGTATGAAAATCACAAGGATTCATATTTTCAGGTGATTATACACTAAAGACACTTATTAATATTATATTCCATTTATGCCACTAGATCCCCCTAAGTGCCACACACTGTTCCTTTAAAGCCATCAAAGGCAGGGAAGAAGATGTACAAAAAATTTCTTCCCAAATGATTTATAAGAAGAAAATGAATTCAACGTGTTTATTAGACCTCAAGGACACACAAAATGTGTTTTGCTGAGAAAAACTGAATGTAAGCAGAACTTTTGTTTGTTAACAAGAAAAACTCCACAGGGCACCTTTTAAACTTTACAAGTTGTCCAACATGCTGTTGTTGTGTAGAGGTCTAACATAGTCAGCACTACAACTTCTAGCAGCTCTCCTGCAACACTCACTTTAATCTGCTGATTAAATTATGTCACAAGTTTCAAGCTATTCAAGTTATTTATTGTCACATAAACAACAATACAAAGAAGCCATGAAAATCTTTTATCCCAGGCTCCCTCCAACAAAGCTCATCAAATATGTATAAAAAGAAAATTATGCAACTAAAAATGAGAATCTAAGACATAAAATAGTGCAAAGGTTCAAACATAACGTTAAAATATAAAAACTACAAAATATATTTCTGTTAGACAGGTGTACAGTAATTGCAAAAAGACTAAACCTTAATGTAAACAGGAATGTAGTAGATGTCTATGCATAATGAGAAGTAATAAATATAAACAGTCCGTTAAACAGTGAGTAGAAGGTAAAGTGACAATATAAAGGTATCAGAGGTCATCACACTTAATTTTAAGTGATGTTTTCGACTGGGAACGTACTCCTTGCTTTGCTGAACTTGCTTCCTAACCACATGTTTAGTTAACTGAATAATTCATTTAATTCTCTTAATTGTCTGGTTTACTGAGCTGATTCATCCCAAACTACAATAAATGAAATAGATTTTAAAACAAAAGGAACCAGAGCCAAAGACAAAGCAGTTTGTTAAATTTCAGTGATATAGTACCAGTGCTTGAAGTGGAAAAAAACAAGGGCCAGTACTCCTCTCATTCACATGTTGGCATGTGTATTGGCTGGCATCAGCAATCTCTTGTGACTTATTGCTATTTAATATTATTTCTTTAAGCAATTTAAACTGTGTAAATCAAAATCATCTGTGATTTTATTGCTATTATTATACTTGGGCTATGCATGTTCTATAGTAGGCCTATAATACTCCAATAATATTCCAACTGGAACCCTATAGGGTTAAGGTGGTGTGTTTAGTGTTAATAGTTAAAGTGCTTTCCTGTGTTATTTGTAGCCTATAGTAGGTTATCATTCAGGTCCCAGTCAGGATGCTCCTACATATTATGCAGCCGATAAAGAGACACATTCTGAATTTCTACAGTGAATTAAAGATACTAGGAGATATTGGGTTTGGGGCTCCTCCCCCAAGAAAATTTGAAGGTTTCCGACTTAAAACTATGCAATTTTACATAATTTTGGACCATTATTATTACTAGTTAAATGATTTATTTTATTATTTACACACACCACAGCCTTCGTCTGAACATTTAATTCTTCTGGAAATATTTGCCCTGAAACAGCAGATTCAGAAAACTTTTAAATAATGTTTCATTAATTATATTTGTTCACAAACACAAAAAGGTTACGATGAACAGTTAACTAATTATTTTAAAAAAAAGGATGTGAACATTGTATTGATAAATTACAGCACCCTTGTTCTCACCCTCCCTCCCCCGTGACGTGACGTGCGTCGGCTCGTCCAGATGCTCCCCACATAGTTCTTATGTTCATACGGCACAAATACGCTGAAAAACTGATATGGAGAGGGCAGAAAAGAGTAGCGACAACTTGTGAGAAGCGCTGCTGCGCAAAAAAGAAGTCACGGTTAACCAAGAGTAAATGAAGAAGTGTGGGTACAGCGTATTCTAGAAACAAACATGCCGCCTTGATTTGTACTTGAAGAGTTACCGAAAGGATCTTTACCACTATCTATCGTATCAGTATCAGTACACTCCGTCACTTCTCTAGTGCCATATCAGGGCATCAATGGGTGTCATTGTAGATGTCCACTAAAGAAATAGATCTAATTAAATAATTTCTGAAGTATAGGCCTTGAAACTTTTTTTTCATCGCTGCATTTAAAAAGTAATATGTCAGGTAGCAGTTTAATTTAGATGTCTGAGAATAGTATCTATTGAATTTGTTCTTGCAAGCTTAACTCCGTAAGGGGTAATCAGAAGTAAATGTAGAGACACTTCCACAATCAGTCAAGTCGTTTTCACAGTAGGAGTTTGCACATGTTGGCAATACTGTGAGGCAGATCGCTTTTACTGACTAAATGACCCATAAAGGAGGCCATGATTTGACTTTGTAATGAACAATTAGAGATTCCTCTGCTCTTAAATAACATCTTGATTTGGAAATAGAACAGGTAGGAAGACACTGTGACAGGGAGGCATGAAAATTATCCTTCCTCTGATGTTTGTCACACATCCACAGTTTAGTTGTCTGCTTAACCTCATAACCATAAGGCATCGATGTGCAGGCTAATCTTTCCAAAACAAAGAGCTGGCAAATGTAATTGCCAACATTTTCACCTGAGTTAGAGTTAACTGAAATGTAATTAAATAGACTCAAAAAAGAAACCGTATTGCCATGTAAATGCTTTTTGCACACCAAGTGAAGTAGCATTGAGGTTACTGAGATTTGTTCGGCAGGCAGGAGGACGAGGCAAAGAGCATGGAGTACAAACGGGAAGCACCTTTCATACTCCCATTGCTCCTCTATCACGAGTGCTTCATTGTTGACATTTTCAGATTTTTTCTGTTCCAGATCTACATATCTCGGACTCTCTCGGTTTGAGGGGCCTTTATAATCACATAGGGGTCAACAGAAGTCTGAACTTCTCTGACATCTGTGATGCTCTGACATTTAAGTCGTGGCTACATGCAGGGAATCGTGAGAATCATTTCCCTGCATCTATTACACTTGTGAGTTACAGAAAAAAATTCTTGCGTGCAGAAACTCAAAGGTCAGAAGTGTTTAAGCATTAACATTTTGCTACGGCCGAGTCCAGAGTCTCCGTACGGTCCGCTCTGGACTCTGCCCCCTTAGAAGCAGGGGGTCATCTGACAAAGTTCTCGCATAATGGCATACATTATAGACCTTTTCATTGCCATTCTGTTGCTAGGGGCAACAGCATCGGTCCAAGTTGACTTCCTGTCAGCTACTGCATTAAAAAAAACATTGCAACAGGAAATACAAAGGAGCCCATTTATAATGTTGTCAAGTTTGAAAAGACGCAAGAAAAAAGAGGAATATCTTTTCTAAAGAATATCATATTGTATGAGAATATGTTGTTCTGTGAGATCACGTTGCAGTGGAGTAGTATTTAAAACTAGTGTCCTAGCATCCTGAAACTGCCGCCTTCTCTATTGCAGGAACATAATATTGGTTGAATTGAATTGCGTTATACTGAAAGGTGTTTTTAATATTTTGTCAACCCCATTTGTATCGATAAAGGTCGACTAAATATTAGAAACATCTCTCTGTCATAAATGACAAAAACTGAACATTATAACCTTCATGAAGGCAGGATTTATTGCAGGGCTGTTGTATTAGATCAAAGGACTGCATTAATTTAATGCATCAAATAAACTGGCACACCTATAGCTAAAACTTGAGTATGTATGCTACATCATTCTAATATAATACCATTACTCAGACTTGTTATTCCGCAGCCATGTAAAGTGTATACAAATGCCTGATGGAGCTGAAATGAACATCTGTAAAGCTAACCGTATCCTTTGTTTACACCGGCATTCAGAACGTGTGTTTTATTTGCACATCGCTGTGAACTGTGTTGTGGTGTCAGCGGGGATGCTTTATGGCCGCAATTCACTGTGAAGTCATTATCAATGATTTGCTTTCAGGGCTTATTATGAGTATTTTGACGGAGAGTGATTTACAGGCTGACTCGGATCCTGCTGGGATTCATCAGGTTCTCGCAGAGAGAGCATTGTAATAGACAGCTTTGCCACACACTCAGCTCTCCTTGCTGCTGATGCGGATATTTTTTAGTCTAAAATGGCTTCCCATCATTGTCTTCTCCCCTTTCATGTCTTCCTGATGTAATTTCACCGGCTAAACGGCAGAAAGAAATCACGCATCAGGGCATTTACTGGATCTCTTCAATGATACTCTTACTGGAATAAAAGTGACAAGAAACTGAAGTAGGCAGAAAATGGAAACTGCGTCATTATGTGTGTTGAACAGGACAAAGACGAAACAGATGAAACCACTGAAGTTAATAGAGGCTTAATATCATAGTCTAGCAAGTAGTGCAGTTTCTTCTTCTTTTTTTATTAAAATTACCACTGATTGATGCCGTTAAGTTACTTGTTCATGATCTTCAGGAAGTGCTAAAGCGCAAACATTAAAAAAGATGTGATGACTCATTTCCAAATGATCAGTTTTATTGTTATTTAAAGTGCTTCAAATTGTAACAGAAGCACAGATAAAAATGAGAAAATGGCAGTGTGTACTAAGTGTGCATAAGACATTAAATCCATCTGTGACTTTTCTTAATATCTGGGCTCTAAATGCCTGAATTTTCTGTCTTATGAAAAAAAATAACTAACTGAATAACTAAAAATAACCAATTTTTCTTGTTATATCTCCACACGACACACCAAGCTGCTCCATGGCATCATTGCCTTGAAGGATAAATGGCTTCCTCGCTCCTCCACCAGTATATTACTCAACAACTGAATAGCCACTGCATTAACACAAAGAGGCTCTCAGCACCATCAAGGCTCCATCAGAACTCATTTCACACATATGATCACTGACATGCGTTAAGAGCAAAAGTGTACTGACAAAAATGGAGGTTTAAGTGAAATGGAGTGAGACATGTGATGTCATTTTTTTGCACAGAACAGACAGGTGATGTACAGCCTGATCGATTGCGTGCACATATAGGAGACAGCAGCCCCGACTTGTTACGCAAGAGCGATGGTGGACTTGACATCCAGTGAAAGTGACAGTGTTTATTTGAAATGAAAAAGGTCTTGTTACATGGCAATGACAGATTAAAGTACAGTAAAATGTTACGTTGTACACAATTACTTATATTTGTTTTTTATGGACAATGTAATGCATGCATCACTTATAAACTGCATGAGTGATGGTGTAGTAAGCTAAAAAGAAAAAGCCTATAATCATTATCTGGAGTAAGCAAACCCCATCTTTCAAAAGAATGGTTTCATCTGGAAACTTTTGGATAGTTTACAGCAGTGGTTCCCTTTTTTTAATCAACTTGTGACCCCTTAAAGCAAAGCAATGACCATTTGGCGCCCTTGCTTAGGGTTGCATTGGCCTACAAATTGTGAAGGGTTAGCCTTGGAGACATTTTCTATTACCAGATTTATTTATTTAATCATTTTTAGAGTCATGAGGATGTAAAATGATCCAGTAATTCACTTGCCTGGGTCCAGACCGTTGAATCTGCCCATTACCTTGAGTGGACTGATGAGTCTGGCATCGTGACTGTGCCCTGTCTCCTAAAAATTCTGTTCTGAAAACATATTTTGTTGTGGATTATGTTTGTAATTGACGTATCACAAAGATGTTTCTAATGATAGTCCGCAGAAGTCCACCTAGGGGGAAGATAGGGTTGGTGGATGGGTCAAAAGGAACACAGGACTTCCATCCAGGAGACCATTGTTGGTGGCCCACGTGAAAGCAAAAGTCAACGTTCACTTATTTTTCTTTATGTTCGTAGCTTGAATAACGAAACGATCATTTTATGCAAAACGAAGATCTTTTTTTTTTTTTTTTTACTAAACCTAACCAAGTAGTTTCGTTGCGTTTTTATTTTGTTTTGTTTCAATTTAAAACGTTAACCACGTGTTTAAAACTATTTAAAACTGTGACCATAATCCCGAAGAAAATATGTTTCCCTCAAAATATAATTGAGAATGCATTTTAGTTGGATGGGAACCTAATTTTGTAGGAGACAGGTTTGTCGTAACATGCAACAGCAGTTTCTCTGGTGAAAGGCAATCCAAAACAATCCAATGAGCGCCGGGGGGGACTAACGATTAGCCAATCAGCACCATGGGCGGGACTAACGCCATTGTCAAGCTGTAGTCAAGCACTGTCCAGCTGTGCGCAGCAATTAAGGAGCAGTAATAACAACAATGGTGACCGCTATAGACAAGATGGACGCTGCTATCAAGGCTGTTGTATCGTAGTCTGTTTTTACTTCGCTCCGCTCAACTCCTAAAATCCCAGTAAAACCAGTATGTTGGCATGGCCACACATCAGTGTCGCCTTAAAATAATGTTAGATTCAATCAGATACGCTGGTATCTAGTTATTGGTTAGGGGAAATTGAATCCCCCTCCCTCACAGAAATGGGTTAGAGTGGAAGCAATGTCAGACTGAAGATGGAAATGAAAGTAATTCACAAGAAAATAGAAAGATTTAAGCAAAGTCTATAAACATAACTGCAACAAAAATATATATTTTTCTGCCTTCCTATGCAGTTAATAATCTCATGACCTCAAGATAACCTTGCGATCCTTTGGAGTGGTTGGGAACTACGGGTATGAATTCAAGCTCCGGGGTTAAATTATGTACAGTATATCCCATGTATGTTTTTCCTTCCCTTCATGTGAGTAAATTAGGTTTCTTCTGACCTGAACTCAAAAAATGTAAACTAGAAAAAGGTCACAATGTTGGCCCCCAAAACATATGGAAACAGATCTGCGCATCTCGAACTGATGCAGATCTGTGTTTTGTGCTCACAATACTAAATGAAAACAGACATTGTGAACTGAGTATGAACTCTGAAACAAATCAAAATAATGTGGATGCAAATTTAATGATCATTCTATTCCTCCAACCGTGAGTTGGATAATGTGAAAGCGGCATAATTTTGGCATGTTGTTGTCTCCTGTTCACCATTTGAAAGGTCAAGCTGTCAAGCTAAAGGTACAGGAAATTGCATTTTCTCCATGATGACACATGATGTACTGTGCAAAACAGCCGACGTTACACAAAACACCAAGTCACAGCTAAAGATCACCATAGTTTATTCTGACATTTCTCACCGAAGTCCAGAAGCTGGGATGGTATGTGCAGCATTTAATTTAGATGCAAATAAAATCGGAACAACAAATCCATGTGTCTTCGGTTGCTATGGCAATATGCAAATACAGCACACAATGTAAAAGTAGCCTAAGAATTTCACAGATGAGACCCCAACAACCTGAACTGAAAACAGAGCAGCTTCTGACTGTCAATCACACTTTAAAGATGATAAAAATGTCCAGATGAGAGCAGTGTCCCTCAGACTGTTTTAAAATGTAGCATGCATGCGAACCAGGAAAGAGATATAGAGTTTTAGTAGGATAAGAAAATAGGTGCAATCAACAACAAATGGTGACATTATTAAGAGATTGATGGCAAGACTACCAACAGAATCAACATCTTTTCTGTTACTAATTCAGAGCTCCCTGTACCTTTGTATGCCTCCGTGACAGCCATGGCTAAAGGCATAATGTGTTCAGGTTGTCCATCCGTGCATATGTACGTCCGTACATTCGTCCGACCCATTCTTGTGAACGTGATATGTCAGGGAGATAGGGAGATGGAGGGAATTTGACACAAACGAATGATAGAATTTGAATTGAATTTGGTGGTCAAAGGTCACTGTGATCTCACAAAACACGTTTTTGGCCATAACTCAAGAATTAATATGCTAATTATGATAATTTCATACAAATGTCTAACGGTTGTATAGGCATACAACCGCAAGGCGGTAATTTGAGTTTAGACACACTGCGTTACCATAATCACACACGCTTTTACCGTGTCTGCGTGAAGGGAAAACAACACAGAATAGACACATAACATAACTGCTTGTGTTGAACCACAGATTATGGTGAATTCTGTCCTTGGGGTTTGCTGGGGAGAGGGACGGCTGGAATACCCCTGTTTAGCCTGCTGACCCGCAACCAGACCTGGATAAGCGGATGAGGATGGATGAATGGATGGAGAGTTCGCTACAATATAATATATTTTGCACTCAGCGGCTCACATTACCGCAGTGTTCAACGCTGGCGTCTGTGGTTCAATGAGGTTGATCCAACCTTTCAAAGTAAAGCAATGTTCTCATGAATTGCTGACTTTTTTTCTCGCAAATGTATGACTTTATAATCTCAGAGAATATTCAAGTTTTTTTCTCTTAGATTTGTGATTTTTTTTCCTGTATATTTGCCAATTTCATCTCAGAGAATATCAAAGATTTTTCTCAGAATATGACCCCCCCTCTCTCCGCCGTCATACAATTCTCATGCAGAGAGCATGTACTGAACTTTCATTTGGTGACATGCTCATTTCTCATTTCCAGCACCAAAACAGCTGTGATCTCAGCACTCTCCAAACACAGCACTGATCCCCCTCCACTGAGATCAGGGAGGAAACCCGGAAAGCTTTTCAGTGAATCTTCAATTTAGAAAACACACACACACCCACACACACGCACACACACACACACACACACACACAGCTTACCGTTCAATGAAATGTGGCTCGGGGTGAGCCGGTGGGTTAACAGACTGTGGACACGTCTCTTCGTCTCAATCAATGTCAAAAAAGTCTTCAGGAGTAAATAAATCATCATTACTGTTGTCTAATTTATATCAACCAACCAACAGCTCCTTCTTTTAGAACAGCTACCTATACTGGTCTTGATGCTCCTTCACTGTTGAGCAGGCGAGAGGAAAATAGTTTTGTTGGAATCATGGAAGCATTATTTATTGCGTGCTGCATAATGAGTGTCGAGTTTAAGCTAAAACACTGAGTCAGTGTCTGCTTCCCTGACATTGACAGGAAGCTTGTTCCAAACGGAGAAGCAGGGCAACTGTCTCCTGCAGCACTGCACAACAACAGTAGAGTGAAATCAATCCCGGAGGAAACAAAAACCATAAGTTAATTCATCTTGATTTATTAATTGAGGGGAAAATGCTTAACTGTAGATACTGTGGTCTTCTTTGGATAGAAGTGATCAATGTGATTTCTGTGCTTCTTAGTGCCGAATAGGCAGTTTTGATTTGTTTGTCTCTGCACAAAGAGAAAGTAATTTATTTGGCATTCACTGTTTTTTTTCTTTAACTGTGCAATTAGTAAGTAGGATTAATTAAAACCCTCTGTCTATAAAACACAAACACTTTGGAAAATTGTTCTTTACATTTTCAGCACGCGAAAATTGCTCACAGCCAATAAATAAAGAGAAATTAAGTAGAGGCCAAGTTTCAGGAGTAGTTTTGCAGTGACAGGGTTTAAAGTGGGATTTCGATGCCGTGAGCGGTATGGATAATACCTGCAGTGGTTTGGAGTGTTTTTTGTGATCTGGGTTAGGCTGCAAAACTAGCGGAGGATGCTGTGCTGGAGATGTTTCTGGCATTGTTGTTTGTTGATTCATTATCAGCAAGGCCGCTTATGCAAGAGATGACGTCAGGGTGAGTAACTTTGTGAACCGTTCCCCATTCAGTTTTGTAATGTCGTGTTGTTTTTTTTATTAGAAGTGATAACCCAGAGCTAAAGGATTGGCAAATACAGTTGGGCCTTGTTAAATCCCTGTGTGTGTGTGAACTAAACGTAAGGTCTTCCACAATGAGTATGTACAGATAGAAAGCAAATGGAGCAGTTTGTGAGAGGAAAAAATGGCTATTTAGAGGATATTATAGTCATGAAGTGCAGTAATCCTGCCACAGCTTGTCTGTAATGAAATCTGGAGTCGCAGGTAAACCTCAAAGCAGAATGTGTTGGTTCAGTGTCTCGTACTAACAGGAGGGCGTGTTCCTTCTGGGAGTCATTGTATTAAATCTGCATTTGCTCCCAACGCCGCCAAAGTGCTGTGATATGCAAAAAGACAAATTGCAGTAACCGTCTAGTGAAATAGTCAATACAGCAATCTTCTCTTATTTACAGGTAATATTTCTCACTTTCCAGAATCTCCATATATTATTCCTGGGATTGTCCAATTAGTTTGAAGCCATAAACCATTTTCTAACAATATTAGAAACCACAGAAACAAGTCTGTAATCTATTATCGCGCTGCACAGCCGAGAGAGGCTCCATTTATAATGAATTGTTGAGTCCAAAGCATCTCCACATTTAGCAGCGCTCCTTGCTGTTCCAAAAATGTTCCCTGATATAAACAAAAAAACACTTGGGATGCTGTCACAGTCAAGTTTTCTATCTTTTGCGATTCATTTTTCTGTGCAGCTTCATATGTGACAATCAGAGGGTTTCTGTCTACGGCAGCTACAGTAGCAGTTTACATAAGCTATCACAGCCTGAAATATCCTGAAGCCCCCAGTTACAGATTTCTTAGATGAAAGTCAGTGTTTCTCCTTTTCTCTACAGCTGTACATTTTATATTAAGACTGCAGTAACTAAAAATAAATGCGGTTGTACTTACCCTAATCACAGCGAGTTTGAAACTTTACTGATTTGGTAATTAGCTGGCACTAGAGAGAGTTAAAACTGGGTTAAAAGGCTAATATTTAAGACGTCTGGGTTACATATAACAGTTGATTCAACAGCATTTACAGGAGACATATCATGCTCATTTCCAGATTCATACTTGTATTTTGGGTTTCTATTAGAACATGTTTACATTAGGGCTGTCAAATGTAATGCGATAATAACGCATTGTTTTGACGCAACTTGCAATTTTTAGGTTGAAGCGGACTCAGTTCTAAAGCTAGAGTGAAGATACTGGTATCATATGAAACTAGAGAACCTAAGAAACCCATTGGTACCATTGGTATCCATTGGTAACCATGTCATACTAGCTTGTCAAGAAGGAGGCTAAATAACACTCCAAACCTATACGCTAAATTTTTAGCGAGGAAAAACTGTCATGGCCATTTTCAAAGGGGTCCCTTGACCTCTGACCTCAAGATATGTGAATGAAAATATGGGTACCCACGAGTCTCCCCTTTACAGACATGCCCACTTTATGATAATCACATGCAGTTTGGGGCAAATCATAGTCAAGTCAGCACACACACTGACAGCTGTTGTTTGATGATTTGAGCATATTTTTCATGTTAAATGCAGTACCTGTGAGGGTTTCTGGACAATATTTGTCATTGTTTTGTGTTGTTAATTGATTTACAATACATACATTTACATAAAGCAGCATATTTGCCCACTTCCATGTTGATAAGATTATTAAATACTTGACAAATCTACCTTTATGGTACATTTTGAACCGATAAAAAACGTGATTAATTAGTGATTTATTGCGATTATATATTTTATTTGGTCGACAGCAATAGTTTACACATTACTTTTCTCATCCTCTCTGTCTGAATATACCTGTATTCAGCCTCTGTCTGAAAATGCTTCGTTTTAGCGCCTGTCTCTTTAAGGGGGGGGGGGGGGGGGGGGGGGGGGGGGGGGGGG